>PVJC01004232.1:0-55077 GCA_004026665.1 Murina feae | reverse complement strand
ATTTAATTATGATGTGTCTTGGTGTGTTCCTCCTTGGATTCCTTTTGTTTGGGGTTCTCTGTGCCTCCTGGGCTTGTAAGTTCATTTCTTTCACCAGGTGTGGGAAGTTTTCTATCATTATTTCTTCAAATAGGCTTTCAATATCTTGCTCTCCCTCTTCTTCAGGTACCCCTATAATTCTGATGTTGGTTCGCTTAAAGTTGTCCCAGAGGCTCCTTACACTATCTTCATATTTTTGGATTCCTGGTTGCCTGTTTTTTGGTTCCTGGTATTTCATAACTTTGACTTGATTCTTGCGGTCCTCTGGTCTGCTGTTGGATTTCTGTATATTATTCTTTATTTTAGTCAGTGTTTGTTTGATTTCTGATTGGTCCTTTGCCATTTTATTGGTATTCTCATTAAGTTCCTTGAAGGTTTCACTTAGTTCCTCGGAGGTTCGTAGAAGATTTTTGAGTAGCTTTATAACTGTGGTTTTGAATTCTATATCCAGTCGTTTGCTTTCCTCCGTTTCTGTCATTTGTGATCTGTCTCTTTGTCTCCGCATTTTGGCTGGTAGATTGGTGTTTTCTGTCGCAGCTGAGGTCTGTTAATTTGGCTGCAGGCAGGGAGGCAGGTGCGCAGCTTGGGGCGGGGTCTCAGAGTCACTGGGGCGGAGCAACCTGTGATGGCTGCCACTCAGCCAGCTCTGCCGCGCTATTCCACACCAAGATGGCGGCATAAGGTGTATACCTGAATGCGCAGCATCCCACAAATATTAAAAAATACAGCAATAAACCTAAACAACCATACTCCAGAACCAAGGGAGTGGATGCGCTACAACTAGAAGAGAAGGAGCGCATCGAGACTGAATTGAAGTTCCCGTTCTCGGCGCCAAAATAAAAAGGTAGAGACGCGCGGGGCAGCTGCGGCAGCGGCGGGAAAGGGCGGCGGCGGCGGCAGCAGCGATGTTTACAAGCTCCGGGATCACACTGAACGCTGTGCGCGCAGTCTGCCAATGGGGCAGAAGACGACTGTGGCGTTCTAGCAGAACTGTTTGCAGCTTTCCCAGACGTGGGACTCAGGCACGCAGTCATTAGTTTTTAAATCTAGATCTAATGCAGCCTTTAAAGTTATTCCATTTACTCCCTTGCAATCTTCCAAACAGTTTTAGCCTTAGAAAAAATAGAATTCAAATGAACAATGAAGTAAAATTTTACTTCAATATAACTTACATTATTAAAAGATAAGAAGAAAAATTAAGATATGCACTTTGCTGCAAAACATCAGAAACTATGAAAATGAATTCATTACATAAACTATTAAAAAGAAAGTAAGCAAAAAAAGAAACCATCAACAAAACAAAAAGAAATCCCACTGCGTGGGAGAACATATTTGCCAATGTTATTACCAATAAGCGTTTATTCTCTAACATTTATAGGGAACTCATACAACTTAACAAAAGGAAGATAAACAACCCAATCAAAAAATTGGCAATGGATCTTCTTTTTCTTTTTAAATATATTTTATTGATTTTTTTTTACAGAGAACAAGGGAAACGGATAGAGAGTTAGAAACATTGATGAGAGAGAAACATTGATCAGCTGCCTCCTGCACACCCCCTACTGGGGATGTGCCCGCAACCAAGGTACATGCCCTTGACTGGAATCTAACCTGGGACCCTTCAGTCCGCAGGCTGATGCTTTATCCACTGAGCCAAACCACTTAGGGCTGGACCTTCTTTTTGAAAGAAGATAGAAGGAAGGCCAAGAGACATATGAAAACATGCTCAAAGTCACTAATCATCTGAGAGATGCAAATCACGACGACAATGCAATACCGTCTCACATCTGTCAGAATAACTATCATCAACAAATCAACAAACTACAAGTGCTGGCAAGGATGTGGAGAAAAAGGAACCCTCGTGCATTGCTGGTGGGAATGTGGACTGGTGCAACCACTGTGGAAGACAGTATGGAGTTTCCTCAAAACACTAAAAATGGAACTTCCATTTGACCCAATGATCCCACTTCTAGGAACATATCCCAAGAAACTAGAAACACCAATTAGAAAGGATATATGCATCCCTATGTTCATAGGAGCTTTACCATAGCTAAGATTTGGAAAAAGCCTAAGTGCCCATCAGCAGATGAATGGATTAAAAAACTGTGGTACATCTACCCAACAGAATACTATGCTGCAGTAAAAAGAAGGAATTCTTACCATTTCAACAGCATGAATGGAACTGGAGAGCATTATGCTAAGTGAAATAAGCCAGTTAGAGAAAGATAAGTATCACATGATCTCACTCATTTATTGAATATAATGAACAACATAAACTGATGAACAAAAACAGATCCAGAGACAGAAAAGCATCGATCAGACCATCAAACCTTAGAGGGAAGGTAGGGGAGGGTTGGGGCAAGGGGAAGAGATCAACCAAAGACTTGCATGCATGCATATAAGCATAACCAATGGACACAGATAACAAGGAGGTGAGGGCATGAGTGGGTGGGTTGGGGGAATAATGGGGAGATAAGGATACATATGTAATACCTTAATCAATGAAGAAATTGAAAAAATAAGTGAAATGTAATACTTAGTAATTATACACATCTTTTTTATCCCAGAATCCTTATTAACCTATATAAAAGAAGAATGAAATCGTCACACAATAAAAATAAAATAATAATAATAACAATGAATAAGTATACCGGCAGTAACTTGATGCTAACCACCCGGAATCAGGGCAGGCTGCACAGGTTAAGGACACAGTCAGTGCTGCACACCACTCTCCTCACTCCAGACACTATGTTGAGAGTTCCCATGCTACCCACACTTCTGATCAACTGGCTAAATATCTGGGGATTTCCATTACCCCTCAGGTTCAATAACTTGCTAGACTAATTCATAAAATTCAGGAAGCACTATATTAAAAATTACAATCTTACTACATCAAAAAAGGATACAAATCAGGACTGACAAAAAGAAAGGAGACACACGTGGGAATAGTCTGGGAAGTTCATTCTCCCTCCTTCCACTCACAAAAAGAAGCTTCCAGTGTCCTATTCCTGTGGAGTCATGCTGACTCACCTCACAGCACACTGATGAGTAACAATATGCACAGAGGATCATTCACCAGAGAACCCCATGTGGGTATCAGGGTCCCAAGGTTTTATTTGGGTCTCATTATGTAGGCATGATCATTGAATTATTGCCCATGTAATTAAACTCAATCTCCAGCTTTTCCATTCCCTCCAGGAGGTCAGGCTGGATGATGTGGTTCAAAGCCCAAACCCTGTAATTACATGGTTGATATTTCTGGAGTGGCCAGCCCCTATCCTGAATCATCTAGTTAACACAAATAATCAAGGGGCTATCCACAGTGACCTCATTAGCATAAACTATCAAGAACTACCAATAACAAAGACAATTCTATCGCTTGGGAAATTCCAGAATTTCAGGGGCTACCTCCCAAAAACTGGAGACAAAATCCAGCCAAATATTTTAATTGTGCAATAACATATAAAGCACTTTACTTTGTACCCAGAATATATATTGCTGTCATTATTATTGTTGTTAATAATGTTCATAGGACACTAATTTGAAAGGGAAAATTAAAAATAGGTCTATGATTTATCTTCTGGCCTCAGGGACAACTGAGAATTTTACATTTATTAAAATTCTCCTTGCACATTAACTCAAGGAGTCATAGAAGCATACTAGACTTGGATTAATGAGAATTCATGCAAGGTTATTATTTTACAGACCATGCACTTGCACTTCATTGTTGGGTTTATTGAGTAACAAGAACAGATTGATATTATGCTGTGCTGGAAAATGGGTGTCAGTCATGCCCATCAAAGGAGATCATCATATACATCTTCAAAGTACCAAAGCTGAAAGGATGCACAGAATGTATCATTTCCTTCAATTTAGGTGGTTCATAGTCACCTTGTCTCTCATTTCTTGTGACCAGATTCATCTAAAAAAATGAACTAAGAATATCAAAAAGACACAGGTAAGAATCCCCAAACCTCTAATTTGTTATTCCTATTCATGTAGTATAGCCTGCTACACATCCTGTTTTAAAGCTAAATAAACTTAATCTTGGATGAATCCTATTTGACCTGTAATTTAAGAGTTAGTTGGAGCCCAAGAGCACTGATTCCACTCAAGTGACTGGGCATTACACTAAAATGATCTAAAACACTGGAAGCTCACATTTTCAAATATATGAAAAATTTACAGAAATCTTAGAAAAGCAAATTTAACAGTGTAATAGTACTTTTAATGGTGAGAAACCATCTCAAATGGGCTTAAACATAAAAAATTATTATACCAATAACTCAAAAGTCTAGCAGTAATGTAAACTTTAAGTAAAACTTTTTATGGGTCCTGTCTCAGTTATCTGATACAAATTCCCCTTTTGTGTGCTGGCTGACTTTGACATGGGTATAGAATAAGTGTAGTTATTTCCAGTATGATTCTCATGAAACCAACCAAAGAAAATATCTCTTGATTAAAAATATCAAGTGAAATTCATGGTACTCTCTCTATAAAAGCTTAGATGTTACAGCACTCCTTTGCCTGTTCAAGGTCTAGATGTTACAGCTAACCCTGAACAGTCAAAGGAGTTCTGTGTGTTAATAGCTTAGGCCCAGCCTCCATGTTCATCCTAAAACAAACATTGCTGTATGGGGGATAGAGTTAAGTTTGTTGGATCAGTTTCATTTGTTTGTTTGCTTTAGGGATGGGGATGAGCATAGATATAATATCCTATATAATAAAGAGCTAATATGTAAATGGTTGTCATGTCCTCACATCATCACACCGTAATGGCTCAGACACTCAACACTGGGGAGAGAGAAACGGGGACCAGCCAGGCACAAATAAGCTTACAAGAGAAGAATGGGAACCAGCCAGTCTGCAGCCTGGGAGAGGGACAAGCCACCTGCCCTGCAGTTCCGGGCACCAGTGGCTGTGCCTGCGCCCGTGGCCTGGGAGAAGGACAAGCTGCCTTTCCCACAGTTCTGAGCACCTGTGGCTGTGGCCTGGGCAAAGCTGCCTTTCCATGGTCCCCTGAGGCTGTGGCTGGCCTAGATGAAGCTGGCCTGGGTTGTGAGTGCCTGCAGCCAACCAGAGAAGGGAATCCTGGGTCCCGGGTTTGGGGTGAGGCAGAGGTGGTTGGGGCAATCAGACCAGCAGGGGAGCAGTTAGGGGTTAAGGGTGACCAGGCAGGCGAACAGTTAGGAGCCAGTGGTCCCTGATTGCTAGAGGCAGTTAGACATCACCTGAGGGGTCCTGGATTGGAGAGGGTGCTGGCTGGGCTACAGGACACCCCTCCCCCATGCACAAATTTCATGCACCAGGCCTCTAGTGTATGTGTGTGTGTGTGTGTGTGTGTATTAGATCTGTCTTTCCTTTCTAAGTTAAGAAATAAATGAAAAACACAAAAAAAGGAGTTAGACATATGGGGAGCAAAATGTCAGTCCATTTACATATAGACTGACTAGAGAATATGGCTTAGAATGTGGCCCAATGACTTGGCTCACATTCCAACCATAGATCTCTGGAGACTCCCATTAGGGCAAAGTCTATTCTAATAAGTTTATCCATGCTGCTTTACTGTTTACTGAGGGGGAGAAAATATAACAACAGAGGAATGAGTTGAGTTCAGAACACTTGGTTTCTTCTCCCAACTCACAGTCAGCTATCATTCTTTTTTCTATAGGAAAGACTGAGTGAGGAGTAGAGAGTGTTACTCTACCTGGAATCTGTCCATATGGAAAAATAAATCCAAGAACTTAAAGATTGTTCACATTCTTCATTTCCAATGATGGTGATGAGCTTAAGTCAATAAGGGCCTGTCCTTTTAAACAACTTAACTAGAAAACCTGAATTCTTGTTGACAGTGGGTGAGGACAAAACTGATGCCAGGGAGTTCACTGGCTCTATCCACCATAGACACATTAAGAATGTATCATGGTTAAGACTTCCTGAAAAACATGGCAGGCACATACATTTATCCCTGCTCCCTCCCCAAACTTTACCAAAATGGTACCTACATAGTTTAAAACAATAAAGTTATGAACTCACAAGGAAAATGAAAATGATAAAAATAAAAACACTCTAGTGACGTTAGTACAATGTTAGCGGTATATGGCTAGAACAGTAACAGGAAGCTAAGTAACTTCATGAAGAGAAGCCAAGGTAAATATGCCAATTCATGTCACAAAACTACAGAAAGACTCAGTCACTGAAGGTCCCCACCATCTCCAGGGATCTGGAGGTAAGGCATAATACAGAAAGATTGGTAGAAAGTCTGAAACAAAGGTATTGAAACCATAGACAGTATTTTTGAGGTTGTACAACAATGTGATTAATCAATACTCTCCATAGTTGCAATGTTGATTTCTACAAAAGATGCCCCCAACAGCAGAGAAACAGCTGACAAACAGAATGAGATACTTTATTGTCAAAGAAGGAATAAGTGAAGTGAAATTATGATTGCTGAAATTTGAGAACATTCCTCCAAACCCCTCAATACCCTGACAACTACTTCGGGTTGAAGAATGCTGGGAAAACTGACTAGCTTATAGGCAATGTTGAGCATCCCTTTCTAATCACCTTTCAATAAATGCCAGACGTCCGCAAGCTAAAGCTAATAGAGCTTTCCATGAGCATCTCGTTAAACTCTTGAACATAAACAGGTAGTTTAAGTCAATAATATTTGAGTAAGTTTCAACTTTTATTGAAGCTACTCTTCCTTCTTTTCAGATTAAAGAAATAATAGCACATGAAGTTGAGTAGAATGGTAAAATAATTTATCATGATCTAGAAAATTTTCTTGGTCTGAACCATGAAATTTAATGGGACATAATTAATATTCTGATGAAATATGTATCAATTTTTGAGAAAACTTAGCATTTTTCCAATGCTCAAGAGCAATGATGAGCTACTTATAAATTTTGTTGAAATAGTGAAGTTGTTTAATGAAAATGATTTATTTTATTTTGTATTATTTCACAACATCAAAATACATTTCTGGTTTTCTGATTTTTGCCCAACATCAGAGAATGTTCCAGGAAGCAGTTTTATTTTATTTCATAAAGTCTTTGCTGTGTCCCATTAGAGTCTGAATACTCCTGTTTATAACAGAAACACCTGTCATCATCCAAACTCTCAGCATTTCAAGAGATTCATTTAACGAGGGATATATGTGTTTTGAAGAAATAAGGATAAATTAAAGAAAGGACAATGACAATGACAAAATATAGAATACTATTTAGAGAATGCATATGATGCCTACCATGACTCAGGTCTGCTTTGTAGGTAGAAATGCAAATTTTTTGGATCTCACTACGAGAGACTATTTATCAATAGATGTGTTGATACCCTAAGAGTGGTAACTTGAATTAATGTGTTTGTTGTAGCTTTATTTTGTCAATGGCCTCACAATTCTGAACACATTTTCATTCATTAATTTTATTTTGTATTGTTTTGTATTGCTGCTGTTATCACACTGAATTTCAGCAATCAGCAAAACAAGTATAGCTATAAATTTGCTAAACATCAGCCATCCAATGAGTCTCCATTTAGCACTGCTTGAGTGGGTTTTCTGTTACTGACAGTCAAAAACAGTATAAATGATGCAGTCCGTGCTTTCATTCTGGAAGCAGTGAGAAAACAGTGAGTGATGGCAACACTTCAAAGCCTCACAAGTATAATAGCCAATACCTGGCCTAGATTTTCTACACGTCTGCCTGACCCAGAAGTAAATTTTCTAATTCTATATAATAAAAGCCTAATATGCAAATCGACCAAATGGCGGAATGACTGGTGGAACAACTGGTGGAACGACCAGTTGCTATGATGCATACTGATCACCAGGGGGCAGACACTCAATGCAGGAGCTGCTCCCAGCCTGCAGGCTCCAGGCCAGCCAAGGCGGGTGCCAGTGGGGGCCCCCAATCACCCCACCAGTTGCCCCACAGATTGGCCTTTATCACTGGCCAGGCATAAGGACTCTACTCATGCACAAATTCTGCGCAATGGGCCTCTAGTCCTATATAATAAAAGGCTAATACGTAAATTCACTGAACACAGAATGACTGGTCACTATGATATGCACTGACCACCAGGGGGCAAATGCTCAATGCAGGAGCTCTACCCCCGTGGTTAGTGCACTCCCTTAGGGGCAGTGCCGCTCAGCCAGAAGCTGGCTCCTCACTGGCAAGCGCAGTAGAGAGGTGGGAGTGGGCCTAAGCCAGGAGTCAGATGTATCCCGAGGGATCCCAGATTGTGAGATGGTGCAGGCTGGACTGAGGGGACCACCCCCAACAGTGCACAAATGTCATGCACCAGGGCTCTAGTTTGAATATAAGTATCTTACCTTCTTGCTTTTTACTCTGAGCCAAGATTAATGGCATGAGGTTTAGCAACTTAAAGTAGGTAATAAACACTGAGGTTAATATCTAGTGAGTCATATAAGGCCAGCAGAAACTTCAGTATAACCAACTTATCTTTTATATATTTATAGTTGAATTAAAATAAATTAAAACTGAATAAAAATCTTGGGGAGAAGAAGGGATATACCTTAAGAGACTTTAAAAAACTATTATCTCACAAATAAAAAATTAAGATCTGTGTTGTGTCTTTATGTCTTTTAAGAAGAAATAAACCAGAAAATTATGTCAATTCCAAAAAAAATAATTTGGAAAAAATTTACTATGAGATAAGATTTGTTTCAATGAAATTGTGACTACCATCAGAATGAGGAACAATAGCTTCTAAAACATTTCACTTAAAATTAAAACAAAATATATTAATCATTTATCAGACTAGCAAATATTGGTAGTAGTGATAACTCTAGCTAATAAGAGTAGCAAATAGTTACAAAGGCTTTGGAAAACAACTTACCAATATGAATTACCAGGCTTAAAAACATTCAGTCTTTTTGGCCAAGTAAATGATATCCATAGACTCGCTGTGAAATATTACCCTAAAACTTAGTTATATAAAAAGACAATTATTTATCATTCTTTTAATTGGATAGTTCTGGTAATGCTGGCTCACTTGTGTGTCCTTTTCCTCTGTAGGTCAGGGGAGCATCTGCTTCTGCAGTTAGCTGCCAATTGGCTTGAACAACAGGGGCAAATGGATTAGGTGTCTGTCATCCATCAGCAGGTGGTTAAATGGAAGCTAATAGGATTCCAAGAATCCGAGCAGAAGCTGTGTGCCTCTTGAAACCTAGATTTGGAACTGGTGCAACTGTCGCTTGTGCTGTATTTTATTTCTCAAAGCAAGTCACAAGTTCTGATTCAAGTAGCAAGAGACTAGATTTCACTCTTGATGGAAGAAGCTCCAAAATGACACAGGAAAGGGGCATAGGGGTGGGAGGTGTGGAGAATCGTGGCCAATCATGCAAACTACTTCATAGATTCCAACTGTATCTTTTAAGAAATTATCATAAATATGGGGGCTGGAAGTACTCAATGCACAAAGTTAGTTATGAAGTAAAATTAGGGGAAATAGCTTTTTCAAGTCTTGAGGAAAATTATTATATAGGCTATGAAAAGTTTACCTTAGGAGTAATATGTAGACAGTATTAAATATATTAACAAAATGGAAATGCACAAAAGTAAGAAGATTACAGTTAAATCCCTTTGAAAAAAAAGTGACTTTGATATCAAATGTACCTAGTGAATACATATAAGGATCAAGACTATAGATTTTGAAAATTGGTTTATTGTTATTATTTTTATTTTTATCTATATCAAACATGTATAGCACCCACCATATCAGACATAAAGTGATAAATAATAACACCCTTTCAGCTATTTCTTTTAGAGGATATTTTATAGATGATACATCTAAAGTAACATCATACTTCAGAGAAGGGAGATTAATGTTTGTTATTTATTTTCCAGGAGAAAGTGACCTGTACACTTAGAACACCAAACCCATATTGAGACTGAAGCAACCAGAGAGAACACGGGTGTAGACATGGTGCATTACAGGTAGAAAGGCTGAGAACTTCAGTAAAGAAGTCCACAATACTCATTGGAAACACAAGCAAAACCTCATGACTGTTAGCTGGTGAAGAGTTGGTACTTAAAACTATACTTTGAGGGTGTACGTAAGCAAAGATTAAGAAAACTCTGTCACCAGTAAGTAGGATGTTAAAGCCAGAAGTACCAATTCAACCCAGATCAAATCTGTGTCCAATCTGTACTAATTAGTATCAGAGGAAGGGTCACAAAGACAGAAAAGTAAGCCTTTAGCTACTCCAGTTAATAATTATAAAGCTATATAGTGAGAAAGATATAAACATTCTTCACATATATACATATATATACTATATATATAAATATATTTCATAACTTTCTGAATATGATCATATATAGATAGTAAATAGAGTCCATAATCATAGTCAACAAGAAGTTTTGAAGATATAAAGAGTAGGGAATAGTAGAGATGTAGTTTCTTATTGTGTGCCCATTACAACACATAGTTGGACCTTGAGTAAGTTTATTTTCCTTCCAGAGTGTACATGTTCTACCAATGTTTAGGATGATGGAGAATATGGTCTTTCAAGATCCCATCTAGCATCACTCTCTATGATTGATGTTTGGTGTTGAATAGTGGCTTGCTAAACATTGATTGGTTCCTATGGGGAGAGCTCAGTCCCTTCTTGGGTTGCTGAATTAAGCACCTCTTCCTAGAGAACCTGTTTGGCTCTGCTGAGAGTTGCCAAGTGCTTTTAGATAGTTCTAGAAATGGTTAACCACAAATATTTTGCTCTCAATCAGGTCAAAATTAATTATTAGATTCTATTACCTTTATTGTCAGTCCTCCTTCATTGGATTCCAGACCTGAAACGGACAGGTCCAACTTGTCAACTGGACAGGTATTTTTTAACACATGGCATTGATCTCCAGGCTCTGAAATTCTGGACAAATATAATTATTGTGACAAACTAATTCATGTTAACCCATGGCCTTTCCAACAGTGTGATATAAGTTGCTAAGGACATTAGAATCTGATAGGTGTTTGTAGTAATTTGTTAAGGCAGCAGTAGGAAACAAATACAAATAATACAAAATCATCATATGTTGAATGTTGCTGAGGTGCATATTTATCCTCTATATTTCTACCTACATTTTTCTGTGTGGACCTTTGAAAGAAAGTGGGCTAAATTTTGAAGTCATATAGAGTAATACTTCCTCCTGAGGCTCTGTACTAGAAAGAGTTGTTCGAATTTTATTGCCCTAAATGTATTTTATTTATGGGAAAAACCAGTTAAAGAACGACAGAAAAATAATAAAACCCTTCAGAATTCAGAGATGCACAAAACAAACTAAAAATCTTCCCAGGAAATGAAAACAGCTTAGAGCAACCAGACTTCAAATGTACATCTTGGTGGACAAAGAATATATGTAAATTTAAAAAAATTTTTTTAAATAAAACAAGCAAACAGAAGAAAGAATAAAATTGTTTGCATTTCTACTTCAAATTTTGGTTATATTCACTTTTATAATTATTCTTATTATAGATATATTTTATCAGATAGATGGAGCATGTTTGGTTGTTGAATATCTTTAAAGGTTTTTGCATTGTTAACTTGAAAAGTTATGCTATTTCTAACTAAAAACCTGTCCAGTTCATTTAATGCCAGATGAAATACACAAGATTGAAATACTAACCTTTTTCTCCCTGCAACAATTTTAGTGATTATTTTATATGCTCTAAGGAATAATTTTTTATTTGCTATGAAATATTTACTTTAGAAGAATACTAATTATTTAAAGTTATTAATTATGTAAAGAGCAAGGTTAAATGAGAAAAATAATCTTAAAATTAATTTAATAAATTTTAACTATCCTTTTATCTAGATAGTTACACAAGGCATATAATAGAAGAGAACATTCATATTTTAATGACACAGTAGAAATAGAACAAAGGTATTTGTAAATAACTTATATTAAATTTTTGACCCCATAAAATATTTAATTGAAAAACCTCTACACTTTAGAACACCACTATTTTTCTCATCCAACCCCATTTTTTTCTATAGTTTCCTTTTACATGCAAAGTCCTAAGTCATAATATTAGGCTCCCAAATAACCTCTGAAAGCAGCAGAAGCTAACTGCAATGCATGATTCCATTTAGTTTATTAAAGATATGATATATATTTTTTATTTTAATAACCTTAAATACATCAATTTTTAGTTAATATGACTATATGTAAATTGTTAATGTACATGATTCAAGTTACACAGTTTATACCTCTTGTCTCTTACACATATCACAGAAAAAGTACATTTTCTTTGTGATTTAATTAATTTAAAACTAAAAATACATGTTATTCCTTCTATTGTTGAGCCAGATATTATTTTATGGCAATCTTTTAAAAAAAATATCCCTCTGTTTATCTGAAATCAAATATTCAACATAGATGATTTATATAATATTTTGAAGTAGAAATTTTAATTTGCACTCTCCATCAAAATATTGAAAGATTGTATCTCATTTAATCCTCATTACAAATTACATCTTCTTGTTTTATACTAGAGGTCCAGTGCACAAAATTCATGCACTAGGCAGAGGAGTGGGGTCCCTCAGCCTCGCCTACACCCTCTCATAGTCTGGGACCCCTTGCTCATTACTGCCCATTTGCAGCAGAGGCAGGAGAGGCTCGCAACACCTCCACAGCACTCGCCAGCCATGAGCAAGTGCTCCTCCTCTGGGAGTGCACTGACTACCAGGGGGCAACTCCCATGTTGAACGCCTGGCCCCTGATGGCCAGTACGCATCATAGTGACAGGTCTTTCCTCCATTCAGTCGATTTGCATATTAACCTTTTATTATAAAGGACTAGGGGCCTGTTGCACAAAATTCGTGCACTGGGGGAGGGGTTTCCTCAGCCCAGCCTGCCCCCTCTCACATATTGGGAGCCATCAGGAAATGGCCTACTGACGCCTTAGGCCCACTCCCTGATCCCCTTGGGGAGTGGGCCTAAGCGGCAGTCTGGCCTCCCTTTGTGGGAGGCGACCAGGCTAATCAGAGAAAGCCACCAGCCCCATCACTCCACTGATACAGCCACTGCCAGTCACCACAGCCACCAAGGTGTTTTCATTAACACAGACTCCAGTCCCTTCACCATGAAAAAATGACAACTTTCTTTAGGCATTTTCAAGATGTGTCTTTCATAGGATATGGCATTTCTTTCTTTCTTTCTTTCTTTCTTTTTTTTATCCTCACCTGAGGATATGTTTCTGCTGGAAACTGATTGTTTTCACCAACCCTGGTTGCTCTGAAAGGTCAGAGCTATGCACCCATTAAGTTCAAACATTGTTAGTTAAAGCAAACCTCTACCTATTACTTACATGTAAATTCTTGCTTCCTGTTTATTGTCTGAATTTCCTGCCTAAATATATGGTTGTTTTCTCAGAGACTCAATAAAAGGCTGGTGAGACCCAGGCACCAGTGGGCAGTCTATCCTGCTAGAGGAAGGCTCCATGCCTGGTCCTCCTGTTTCCAAATTGATTCTCTTCTAGTCTCTCTCTCTTCATTTTGTGTGCGGCCTCCTTCAGAACTCAAACCCTGAACAGGAACTCTGAACTGTGCTGGATGTGTAAGGGGCTCCCACATGTTTCCATTGATTTTTAGAGAATGTGGAAGACAGAGAGAAAGACAGAGAGAAACAACAAAGTGAGAAGAGCACTTCAATTGGTTGCCTCTTGCATGAGCCCTAACCTGGGCCCTGGCCAGGGAGGAGCCTGTAACCTAGGTACATACCCTTGGTCAGAACTGAACCCAGACCCTGCAGTCAGCAGGCTGAGGCATTAAGCACTGAGCCAAACCAGTTAGTGCAGGATATGACATTTCTTAGCCCTCCAGCAATAGACCTTCATTTTTTTTTCTCCAGGAGTGTGGTGGAAAAACCCTAGATGCTTTTTTGGATTCTTATTACCCAAGTTACTAAGAATATTACCAGTGGCATAGAGGGAGCTTAGCCAATGAGCAATAAGAAAAGGTGTTTCCTCTGTAGTTCACTCCCATCACCGGCTCCACCCCTGCCTCTCCAATGCCAGCTCCACCCCTACTCAGGCCTGTAGCCTCTGGTCTAGGATGCAGGCCTGGGCAGAAGACCCCCCCAACCCCCGTGATTGCTGGATCTGCTCATTCCCAAGTTCCTGCGATTGATGGCTCTGCCCCTCGGTCCCCCCTGCCTCCCCCACCACCTGCCTAGCTAACAGGCCTGGCTACTTAAGTTGCGGGGCTGAGGAGGACTGGACGCCGCCATCTTAGTTGAGTTACTTTGCATATTTGTTCCTGATTGGTTGGTGGGCGTGGCTTTGGGATGTGGCTTGTGGGTGTAATGAAGTGAGGGTCAATTTGCATATTACTCTTTTATTAGATTAGATGTGTATATCAAGCACAGATGTAGGAAGAAATATGTGAAAGATAAGAACAAAGATGGCAGGAAGGTCTTCAATACCATATGAAAATCTTCAATACCATATGAAATGAGTGTAAATTTGATTCTGTAGGCATTCGGAAGCCACTGGCTAGTTGGAAATGTTCATTAACATAAGAAATGTAAAAGTCAGAAGTAGTGTTGGAGGACAAAGATACAGGATAGCATATTGCGGTAAGTTACCAGCTGAAAATGTCCTGCATGTTAGAACTAAGTACAGAAGTTGTTGATGGAAACTTAGTTTACATGGCTACATCTGATCAAAGAAAGATGTTGGCTAGAATGCAATCTAATAAAAGAGTAATATACAAATTGACCCTCACTCTGTTACACCTAAGCTATGCCCACCAGCAAAGCCACACCCACCAGCTGATCAGAGCAGCTGAATGTAAATTAACCCAGCCAAGATGGCGGCCAGTAGCCATGGAGCTAGAGCAAACAGGAGGCTTCTGTTGTACCAGTGATGGAGGAAACTGCCTGCCTAGGCCAGCTGGGCCTCTACTCAAGGCAACAAAGTTTCAACCATAGAAGCCACGGAGCTGAAGCAAACAGGAGGCTTTGTTTCACTGGAAATCAAGTAAACTGCCTGCCTAGGCTGTGGCCTTCCACTCAAGGCAACAAAGTTTCAATTATAGAAAATAAATAAACCCCAGAAACCTGATTCCAGCCAGCCTCACTGGGACATTGGGTCAATGGGAGCTGTGTCCAGCCTGCAAACAGCCATCAGCCCCTCACCCATACTGGCCAGGCACCCCAGCGGGAACCCCACCCTTATCTGGGACACCCTTCAGAGCAAACCAGCCAGCCCCCACCCATGCACCAGGCCTCTATCCTATATAATCCTATATAATAAAAGGGTAATATGCAAATTGACCCTAACAGCAGAATGACTGGGAATGACTGGTCACTATGACACACACTGACCACCAGGGGGCAAATGCTCAATGCAAGAGCTGCCCTGGTGGTCAGGGCACTCCCACAGGGTGAGCTCTTCTCAGCCACAAGCCAGAAGGCTGCCAGTACAGCAGTGGTGGTGGGAGCCTCTCCTACCTTCTCAGTAGCACTAAGGATGTCCAACTGCAGCCTAGGTCTGCTCCCACTGGCAAGTGGACATGCCCTGAGGGCTCCTGGGCTGCCAAAGGGATATCTGACTGCCAGCTTAGGCCTGATTGCCCAGGGAGTGGGCCTAAGCCAGCAGGTGGACATCCCTTAAAGGGTCTCAGACTGCGAGAGAGCCCAGGCCAGGGAGAGGGACTCCCTGCCCCTGAGTGCACAAATTTTTGTGCAGCGGACCTCTATTGGATGTATAATTGAGAACATGTCCAAGAACAATCAATAAATGACACAAATAATTGGAGTGTGGGCATAAATGAAAATCCAGTGAAGGGTACTGAGAAGGAAGGGTCAAGAAGAGAATATGGGGCATCACTGTCAGATACAGAGAATTCATTGAATCAATTTTCCATGTTTTAATGACATAAAGGCTTCTTCTATATTTTCTTGCTCATTATACAGGCATAAATACCTTTTATTTCTGCTTCTAATAATAGTGTCTAGCATTTTGCCCCAATGTTAAATCCATTTTAACTAATCATTATGCTCTTTCTCCAGCTTTCTGGCAATCATTAGTAAAATCAGACATTTTGGATACTAAATATTTATTATGTATAAACAAAATCTCCACCTTTCACTTTTAGGCATTCCCACAATAACCAAAATATGCATTAGGGCCATGCTTCTCTAATTAGACATACTTACTCAAGTGCCAGCAGTGAATAAAGCTGCAGGACAACTTTAGTAAATCATCCCATAGGCTTGCTGTAACTCCTGTAGGGAATTGACATTAAAGTGATCAGTCTTTTATCCAAGACACTCAGCAGTAGTAAGAGAAGATGTAGTGAAGATGCAGAGAAGCTAAGCATCTGGTCACCAGGACCATCCTAGTCTGCAGAGAGAGGAATAGAAATGCCAAGAAGAAAAACCAGTGAGCTCCAGGGAAAGATGGAGAAGGAGCCAGTACACCTGCTGGTCTATTCCTGAGGTGATCCCAGGTGCAGGCTACTACAAGAATCTCCCCTTTCAACTGAATGAATATGTTCCTTGTAACTAAACCTTAAAGATAAAAACTACCATGAAAATTAACAGGCATGGAGGAGAATTTATCGCTCAGAGAAGAAAAGGCAAATAAACGAATTAAAAAAATAAATGAGGGAAAGAGTTGAACTAAGCTTTACACAAGTAGGTCTGATTGACAAGTTGGTCTTGCCAATAATGTCTTTCTTTCAGATCCAAGTTTGAGAGTCTTGAAATCAGGCCTATGGTCTCCAATGAACAATATATTGTATTTATGAACACAATAAGTATTTCCATGTTGAATAAAAAAAGAGAAGCATACAAAGTTGTCACAAAAAGGTTTATTTCTGAACATCTCTATGTAAAACTAAGTGGTTTGGTCATGAAGATAAGTTAAGAAATGTTAACAAAGATATCTCTCCACATTCCCTCAGTTTCTGGAGTTATTAAGCTATTTTCACATAAGAAATGCCCCAACAATTATCTGAATGTTGTTGTAAGCAATATTTTATACAGCTAATGACAAAAAGAATAAGTCCCCAAAACTTTTTAAACATGTATTTTATTAATGTTGTACCTCTATTCCAGATTTTAAAACCAACCAAATAAGTCAAAAACCCTTAGTCTCACTAAGCCAATCTATGTTTTTTTTAATTTCATATTGCTTTTAAACTCACTACTACAAAGATTTCAAAAGCTAAGCAAAATAACTCCATAAAAAAAGGGGGACTTATAATGGAAATATCTAAAGTTCATATTCAGTCATGTTGTTACTATTGCGAGCAATGAGAATATCTCACAAAGGATTCAAAATATATTATGTCATGTTCAATAAGCAAAAGTATTTAATGCCGCATGATTCCTTAGCCATCGACCTCATCCTCAAATGTCATGACACAGGAGAGGAGTGGTGTTGGCTTAATTTAGATTTGATTTATTTGATGTATCATCAGGAACAGATAAACCTGCATAATAAACTGCATATGTTGGCGTTAACCAAACATGTGGATTCTGTTATATGAAAAGCAAATGTTCAAAGTAACAGAATTCATATAAATGTGTTTTATAAAATCAAAGTCAGGAGCTACTTTTGGAAGAGCTGAATAATCACGGGTCCGAATGTAGGCTAAGTCCCATTTATTTCACATAATAAAAGAGACCTGATGGTCTCCAGTATTGAATTCTAAGGTCTAAAACCAAACCTAAGTTTGTGATTCTTCATATAGAAAGTTTCTCTATGAAGAAAAATACATTTAATAAAAAGTGTTATTAGTCTTTGACAAGAAAGATGGAATCATGTGGAAGATAACCACTATTTTTGCAAAATTCTTCCAAGCCTTATTCACAGTTATTCTATCCTCCATTTGCTTCATTTTATTTTGGAATTTAATACTTAATTGCAAAATTCATAATAAGCAACAATAATTGAAGAAAGAAATTTTCTTTACAGACAAGGGACAGGGCATTTACATTCAACTCCGTCCAAACTTTTGCTACTGCAGACACATTTATGATCACTTAAAACTCCTACAAATTAAAAGTGAATGTTTAAAGGTTATTCTATAGCTACCCTAACAGGTTAGTGTTCCTAAAACCCCATATTCTGATCTTGCCTTTGATCTCTGGAATCACGTTTACTCATATATCACACCCACCCTTTTCCATATTTACTGCCCTTCTTCCTGGGCCTGTCTCTCTGTATCTCATTCTGTCTACTATGACAAACAACAGTTGTCAAGGCTCCACTCTCTCTACGGAGGAAACATGAAAGCTTTTTTACTTCTTATAAAACAACTCATTCCTACCATGGGCTGACGGCCAGCCTGTGTAGAATCAAGTGTTCCAATGTTGATATTTCTTTAAAATAGAAATAAATCTGTCCACTTAATATTAATTTGTAGTCATATCTTTAAAAATCAGTATGAAGAGCCTTAGAGTGCTCATATGTATGTTTTCATACATATCCTGTGGCTTTCCCTATCATTAAATACTACAAACAATTTCTCTATCTCAGTGATTCCAAGTTCTGAATCTCAGATCTGACCGAAGCACAGAGTAGAAAATAAATGAACTGAAAAAATTAAAGTCTTCAATGTTTATTTACAAAAGAAAAAAGGCCACTATCCTAAGATACATTGTTTTTAATAACTCGATAACACTGAATGACTCTGTTAAACAGTGGTTTGCTCAAGATTTTAAAAACCTGAAATACTATTGGCTGCTGAGGTCCTGTGTCAAAATCTAGGTATGATTATATCATTAATTTCTTAAAATAATGTATTTTCTCAAAAATCAAAACTATGCTTTTCACAAAATAATTTATAGAAATGAAGGGGAAATAAAGAGAGCCTGTGATCCTTTACCAAAATACAACCATTGCTATATTTTTATTTTAATAAACACTGCCTTTATAATTATTCAAAGTATAGATAGATGATGATAGATAGATAGATAGATAGATAGATAGATAGATAGATAGGGCCTGGTGCACGAAATTTATGCACTGGGGAGTTCCTCAACCCAGCCTGCCCTCTATCACATTTTGGGAGCCCTCAGGGGTTGTCTTACTGACAGCTTAGGCCCTCTTCCTGCTCCCCTTGGGGAATGGGCCTAAGCTGCAATCTGGCCTCCCTTTGTGGAAGGCGACCAGGCTAATCAGGGAAAGCCACCAGACCCATCACCCCACTGCTGCAGCCACTGTCAGTCACCACAGCCACCAAGGTGTTTTTATCAACACAGACTCCAGTCCTTCACCATGAAAAAATGACAACTTTCTTTAGGCATTTTCAAGATGTGTCTTTCATAAGATATGACCTTTCTTTCTTTCTTTTTTTTTTTTTATCCTCACCTGAGGATATGTTTCCATTGATTTTTAGAGAATGTGGAAGAGAAGGGAAAAACAGAGAGAAACATCAAAGTGAGAGGAACACTTTGATTGGTTGCCTCTTGCATGAGCCCTGACCTGGGCTCCGACCAGGGAGGAGCCTGAAACCTTAGGTACATGCCCTTGGTCAGAATTAAACCCAGACTCTGCAGTCAGCAAGCTGGGGCATTATGCACTGAGCCAAACAGGCTAGGGTAGGATATGACATTTTTTAGCCCTCCAGCAATAGACCTTCATTTTTTTTCTCCAGGCGTGTGGTGGAAAAACCCTACATTGCCTTTAGGGATTCTTATTACCCAAGTTACTAAGAATATTACCAGTGGCATACAGGGAGCTTAGCCAATGAGTGGTAAGAAAAGTGTTTCCTCTGTAGTTCACTCTGATCATAGGCTCCATCCTTGCCCCTCCAATCCAAGCTCCACCCCTGCCTAGGCCTGTAACCTCTGGCTGAGGCTGCAGGCCTGGGCAGAAGACCTCCAAGCCCCTCCTATTGCCAGCTTCACAGAGCCCAGGCCTTGAGATCACTGACTCTGATTCTCCCCCCTGCCATTGTCAGCTCTGCCCTTGCCCCACTGGCAGCCTCTGGCCAAGGCTGCAGGTCTGGGCAGGGGACCCTCAGACCTCTGCTTTGCCAGCTCCACTGGTGCCCAGACCCCTGCAATCACAGACTCTGACCCTGCTTCTCTAATCACTGGCTTTGTGGAGCCCAGGCCCCTGCAATCTCCGGCCTTTCCCCTGCACAGGCCTGAGGCCTCTGGTCCAGGCCTTATGCCTGGGTAGGGCATGCTCATACCCCTCCAATCACTTGGTCTGCCACCTCCCCGTCTGATCACTGGCTCCATCCTTGCCCATGCCTGAGGCCTCTGGCAAAAGCCTCTGGCCTGGGCAGGGGACCCACAATCTCCTTTGATCACTTGTTCCACCCTTCGGGCCCCCTGCCTCCCTCGCCACCTGCCTGGCTAACAGGCCTGACCACTTCAGTGGCGGGGCTGACCCAGACTGGGTGTCGCCATCTTGTGGTTATGGAGGCAGCCATCTTTTGTGACAGAGTGACGCCTAATTTGCATATTACTCTTTCATTGGATAGGATGTGGCTATGGGCACCGCCACCTTGTGGCCATCTTTGTCATGGAGTGATGTCTAATTTTCATATTACTCTTTTATTAGATAGGATATTGTAAAAAGAAGATCATACAATTGCATACTCAGCTTTTTACACTTGTCAACAAATATATCATGCCACTCTTTCACCTCTAATAAGTGTACTGTATATTACTTTTCATGACTACACACTATTCCACTGTACGCCTATTGCACAATTTCAATTTTTAATTTTTAAATTAGAATGTTTCTAATTTTTCCCCACTGGAGACAATGTTGTGATACTGACAGCTGAAAATACATCTTGGTACATAAAACTCATTACTTCCTTAGATACATTTTGTGAATGGAAGTTGCTGAGCCAAGCAGTAAGCAAATTTGAAAACCCGAACTATGTTTTCCAAATGCCTTCCAGCCAACAGTAAATGGTGGTACTCCCTTGCTCTATCTATCTCCCATTCTCTTTTCACTGAAGGAGGCAATAAACGTTCATTGCATGGTTCCTATGCACTCGGCTGTGTACTAGGCGTAGGATAAGGAACTACTGAGGACTAAAACAAGGATCCAGCCAACTCCTCCCAGAGCTCATCCTTGAGTAACAGGTTATGCATGCAATGTAAGTGCAGTGTTACAAACGATGGAGTTTAGCCATATGTGCATAGTTGATTAAAGAGGATAAATAATATATTAAACATGTCTTAGGCATTTTTTACATGTGTTGCTTTATTTTTTTCTATAAACATCCTGAGATGTTTATAGTAAAAACATCAAGAGATGGGTCTTATTATTTTCATTCTATAGGAAAAATCTAAGACCCAGAGAATTTAAATAATTTTTACTGACTTGGCTGCTCTAGGCTCAGCCCGACATGATTCTAGCAGCATCAGGACCTGGGACAAGTGAATTTCTCTAATGTTCAGTTTCTTCATCTGTAACATGAGGATAAAACAAGCTACAGAATTGTAGCAAGGACTGAATTAAACAAGAACTATTGTAAAGTGGTTAGCACAATGCCTAATACACAGTAAGTGTTCAATAGATGTTATTGTCCGAATACCACCACTGCCTCTGCTGATATCCCTATCACAAAAGAGCAAGACTACTTTTTGCTCATAATGCATTTCATCATTACCAAGATACCTTCAGTGCTTAACTTAAATATCTTCAGTGCCCTTTGGTGACATTTGGCAACTTAAACTTCTCTTTCTTAAGCTAAGTCATTAAAATATCTCTAATGTTTCTTCCCATTTATTATTTACTAATTTTTTAGTTTATTCTTATGAAAACCATAGTCCTACCCTTGGTTTTAAGGATCGAAAGACATTAAAAATTGTGCTCCTAAAGCAATCTAAATTACATTTAAAAATATATTTGTATTTATTTCAGAGAGGGAGAGGTAGAGAGAGAGAGAAAAAAAATACCAATGATGAAAGAATCATTGATCAGCTGGATCGAGCTTGCAATCCGGGCATGTGCCCTGACTGGGAATCAAACCATGACCATGTGGTTCATAGGTTGATGCTCAACCACTGAGCAATGCCAACTAGACTAAAACACATTTTAATGTGCCTAACAGTATGAGCAATTAGTTCATATCACTATCTAAGGACAGAAAGGGCAGATGGCAGGGAAGTCAGGTGAGTCACAGGTGTAGAATTGGAAGGTAATGAAACATTTTTAAAGAACTTCAATTTTAGCATGTCTTACTGATATTAATTCATCAAAATTCATAAGTGACATCCTCTGAGCCTCCCAATTAATCTATTAAACCAGATAATTTTCCCCATTAATTCTTGCAGAAATTGCTTACTGTTCAAGGCACAGCTTGCATTTGGTTCTCTAGCCTTAATTTTGACAGTGTTCCTAAATAAAAATAAGCATATTGCTCTTGTTTATTTTGTTTAGTTAAACAGAAAAATTTGCTTGAGAGAGACAGAGAGAGAGTTTCAATTTGTATTTATGCTTGCAATATTCAGATTAATTAGTTAGCAGGCTCTATTTGGGTTTTGGAACATGAATAAAATAGCCTTCTAAGTGAAACTATTTCAAATAAATAGTTCTCTCTCTTTGAAGTAAAAATAAAAAGATGTTCCTCATTAAACACATAAAGATGCAGAGAAATTATCTGCCTAAAAAAAAAACAAAAACAAAAAAAACACTCAAACAGCAGTATTAACGCTAAGAAAGGTTAAAACAAATACCTTGAAAATTCACTACTCTGGGCATCTACTGCCTTAATCATTAACTCTGCCACTTGCCTAAAGTTAGTGTTTCTTTAATAGGCTTACTAATTATCCTTATTGGTTGTTTTAAATTCAAGATTTAGGATAAAATCTTTTTGGTGGAATTATTTGTCCTAAATTCCAATGTATTTATTTTTTCAGTGACTGGAACACTATGGTTTACTAAGCCTTATTTATTAGTATAGAAAAGAACTTCATTTAATTCATCTCAATAAAGAGTTATTCTTAATGCAATATTATTACATTGAGAACTTGTGGGATGCCATAAAAAAAGAAAGAAACCTTCTGCCTCACCAGGAAACACATACAAAGGATTTGTAATTAATGGAATTCATGAAGTAAAAATAATAGCTTAGATTTGTTACTAGAATCATTCATAGCTCTTAGCATGGATGTGGGGTTTTTAAAGCTACTTGTAAATCCAGATTATGAAACAGCAATACAAACCTACTCCTAAAAATGAATGCTACTCACTTTTCTTCTTCCCACGTGAAGTGCACTTTAAAAAGCCTCTCTGACTGGAAGAGAGCTAAATTACTCAATTGTCATAAACATTATTTTCCTAAAAATGAAGCATCAACCTTGCAAATGCAGTATCAACGAATTCACTATTGCAGGGAGATTGAAGGCCAGGGAGCTGCATCTCAATGAAAGAAAAATAAAGATTTATTTTCTCCAAGTGCCATAGAGTCCTTCATTGACTTCAAAGTCAGACCCATTTCCAGTGCTTGAAAATATAAAATGCAGTACTCACATCAAGTAGATTTTCTAGTGGGTAATTTATTTCCATGTGTGTTATATTGTGGGGCAGGTACAGTAGAAGATCTGAGTGTATTTGAGAGTGCGATGAAAGATGGACTACTCTAAAAAAAAAAAAGAGCTGAATTTAAACAAGAAAATAAGAGGCAACTTTAGCAAATGAAACTGAAAAGAGTGGGAAATGTCCATTATTCTGGCAATTTTGTAGGCAAATTTTAATTTTAAGCTCATGAAAATTTGACCATATCCACTATATCCAATATAGAAATGATCATTCATGTAAAGAAAAAAATGATAGGTGTGTATATTTCTTGAGAAGCACATTAAAGTTCAGGGTTATCTGTTGAATTTGTTTTCCTTTGTTCCCATAAAACTAGTTTTAGTTTCTTTCAGTGAACTCTATTCATTTTCAGCATTCTGTTACCTTTTCTGGGAAACTCCATTCTTCATTAAAGTTTGCACCAATAAGTAAGCAGAAAAATAAATATTCTGGGGTAGTCATGGTTGGACAGAGGTTCTTGACTCATCAATACACATTAAGCCTACACATAATTTGTGTTGGTGTCAACTGCAATTTATGTCCTCCGAACCTCTTTTAATTTTTTTCAATTACAGTTGACATACAATGCTATATTAGCTCCACATGTGCAGCACAGTGGTCAAACACATATAACTTACAAAGTGATCACCTTGATGAGCCTTTGAACCTTTTTAATAAATGAATGCTTTCTTTCCTTACTGTAAACACTGTTGTTTGTTCAGATTTTTATAAAATATTTAATGAGTTACTCTGGTGTCTTTAAGTAAAAGTAAATTAACTTGGAAAATGAGGCCAGCCCAATTAAATCAGGGTCTACATAGCTCTCCACCTGTCCATAATTATAGGGAAAATCCAATATCTTGGAATAAGAAAAATACATACAGTATTAATTAATTTGGGGGGCATTAAAATACTAAAAATTCTAAATAACAAGCATTTGGAATCAGATAATTTACCTCTCATGATCGAGGAACAATTGTAGGGGGGCATAAAATACAGTTTTAGGGGATAAGAATTTACTAATCGGAAACTTTGTCTTTCTCCCACTTGAACCTATATTAAACAGTCTATTCTGAGCAGCTTTTACTTTCTTATTTAAGTGGTCCACACCAATATTTACTGGGCGCAGTCCCAGATGAGATTTATAAATAGAAAACCTTTTGTAAAATGTATGTAGAGAAAAGAAGCAGTCATGGTTAAGACTAATCATCTCTATCACCTTCATTCAGTAAATATTCAGTTCCTTCTTTTTTCTACAAATCACACATAATCAGCAACTCCCATGAAGACAGCCTGGAGCCCATCCACTCTGTGCCTGAGTCTCAAAGTACAGGATACGTAAGTGAAGTTCAAGACTGACCAACGTCCCTATCAAGCCCAAAAGCCCAAATACGACTTCTCTTGGTCCGAGGACCAGTGAATTTAAAAGCCAAATTACCTGCCCCTACACACCCCTACACACACACACACACACACACACACACACACACACACACACGATACTCAAAGACGTGACAGGGCTAGGGAAATTACAATAATACACTCACTTTTAGAAAAGGAGATACATGTAACCTAACCAGCAGCCCGTGTAAATTCTGAAGTCCTGCTGAGCGCGTGCAGTGAGGGCTCTGTACATACCTGAGTGTGGCTTCAGTCTTCGGTCTCCATCCTAAGATGGGTTCTTTTTCTCCCGTCCCCTCCTTTGTCTGCATCTGAAAATGAGTCTGCTCGGCCTACTTCTTGCTCACATCAGGCTGTGTATACAAAGGCCATTTTCAAAGTCAAAGGCCTCTTTAGCCCGGGCTTGTGGTTGCTTTGGCAGAACATTTCTCTCAAGCACTTAAAAGAGGCTTCTTCTCTGTTTGTTTCCAGTCAGTTCCACCTGCCACTAACCACACCCACAACTGTTAACTACCTAGTTTTCAAGTCTCCAGCAGCTTTGTTTTCTCAAGCCCCTGCCTTTTTCTCCCAAGTTGGTGGTGGCTCCCTGAAGCTCCTCTGTAACCACAGGTGGGAAGACTTCACTTTTAAACCTTTCCTTGCCTCAATGGCTGTCATCTATTGAAAGATTGTGTTGAATGTTTGTAACTTAAAACTTTTATAAAATTCTTTTGTGTACAGAGTGGGGACAGAAACAACTTGTTTTTCTGTAGGAACCCACATTTCTAGATCCCCTTTATTACTTCTCATTTCTGCCTTGAACCAGCCAAGTCTTGCCTGAATCCATCTTTATTTGTGTAATGCCTTGCCAAGCATAGCCAACAGCAGTTAACATACACAACTATGGTTCTCTGTTCCACTTCTTAGCAAGGAGCTAACAGTTACCCAGATGCATGGTCTGCCTCCCACATTCTGACACGCAACAGTTTCACCAAATGTTTTACTACTACATTAACACATTTTCTTCTTTGTCTCCTCTAGGATCATTTTTTTCTTATACATATCAAGCCTTTTTAATATAGTAGAGCCCCCATTTGTAAATCTAATTTCTGTGTTAGTGAGAAGAGATGATGTAATAAATCATCTACAGAATCTATGTGGCTTAGCATAACAGGTTCATTTCTAGTTCTCATGAAATGTACAGGTTACAAGAGACCTCACCTCTATATAGTCATTTAGGAAACCAGGCGATTGGTGGCTCTACTGCCTTTGACCCTGTCATCTTGGCCTGTCTTCCAGGGTTGCCAGGTCGAGTGGAACTTATAAACATACTCAGATGTCTCAGACGTGAGGTGATGCATGCACGTCTCACAGCTGTAATCCCCAGTCAAATGCATGGCCTTCATGACAAGATTGGCTGGGAAATATTTGAGTGTGCCCAGGAAGGAGAGGAAAGCTGAATGTTGTGGGGACTAGTCATTTCTATCCCCCTGCACTGTTAATATTCAGATAAACATGGAAACATAAATATACCACAGTAATAAATTTTGATCACCATGATAGAGAACCATTTGCCAAAGTATTGGGTCATATGATAAGTGTGATTGGGAAGCGGGAGTGTCATTCATATCTTCAATTATGAAAATATCTAGTGCCTAATAAAGTGCAAAAGATAGCTATGTAGCATTCTAATTGGCTCTTAATTAAAAAAAATATTACCTCAGAGCACATGAAAAACGTTATTGAACAAAAACAAAGTCACTAGCAAAAAATAGAAGTGGGGCTAGAAAATGGAGGGAAAGAAATTAGTAAAAAAGGGAAAATGAAAAACTTTCAGGAAATACTTAAAAGTGTTATAAAACATAGGGTATTAAATGACTTTAATAAAGCATTATCTTATAGTTTCTAAACTTTATTACAGCTAAGACATCAAGGTTCAGTACAATTAGAAGGGTCCAAAATGATTCTCAGAAATAAATATTCCTTAACATCTAGGTCAAGGATAAAGGTTGTTAAGTATTTTGGTGACAAAGTGATGACACAGATAATAAACTAGCTCATCCACTAATCATGGTACAAAAGATGGTGATAGCCCTTCTTTATGGGCACTATCCATCATTGCTGCAATCAGGCTCACAGGATTTGAGAAAAGGAGGAAATAGAATCCCTTATAGATTTAAACCATCAAGACCTCAGCAGGCAGGCAAAACACTTGAACTCAAGTATTTCTAAGAAATGTTTCACACAAGAGTTAAAATCCTTACTTACTACATAATAGCCCATTTAAATTGATTAAAAAAATTTTTTCAAGTTGGCCCTCTTCAAAGATGTATAGAGGTCAATAAAGTCCTTCTATAGAGAGTAAATATTTTAGGCTTTGATGGCCACACAATCTCTGTCACAACTACTCACCCCTCTGCTGAGCTGGCAAGAAAAACAGAAACAACATAACAATATGACACATAAATGAATGGGCCTGTGTTTCAATGAAACTTTATTTACAAAAATAAGTAGCAGGTAGAATTGGCCTACAGCCTATAATTTGCCAACCCTGACCTAGTAGATAAAAGAAAAAAGAATTGTAGCAAAACTTTTAAAATAAACTGGTCAAAGCAACACCAAAAAGTTCAACCATACTAGTAGTCAAACAAATGCTAAGGAAAACAGAAAAATTCTATTTATTTCCTACAACATTATGAATCAAATGCCATGATACATGGCTAGAAGGAAGGAGAGCGTACTGACATAAATTTCAGAAACTTTCTGGAAGTCAAATGCATACATATTATTAGACACACACACATACATTTTATTAGAATTAGTAATTCTTACTAAGGATGTGCATTGTTTGGTTTAAATTTTAAAATTCTAATTAGCCCAATGGCTATCACAAATGAATCAGGAAAAAACCAATACTTCGGGGTGGTCAGATAAGTGATTTATTTAATAATTTAAATGCACGTTCCTTGCCCCTCTATTTACCTGATATCTTCTATTCAAGTCCTCTTTATCACCTGTCTTTATCCCGCAGATTGAGCAGTTTTCTGAAGAAATCGTATTAAGCAATAGCAAGAAAGATGTATTCTAACCACAAGGACTGTCCATCCTATCTGAAGGGTTCTAATATTCTCATCTATCCAAAGCCCAATGATTATTGCATTAACTATTTCCCTAGCACCACCGAACTGTAAGTAGAACAATTAAACATTTTGTAGATGCTGAAAAATGAAGATTCCACTAGAGAGTAAAATTCACTTCTGCCCAGCTGGTGTTGCTCAGTGGCTGAGCATCAGCCTATGAACCAGGAGGTCGTGATTCAATATGGTAGGCCACATGCCAGGGTTGCAGGCCTGATCCCCGGCAGGGCATGTGCCGGAGGCAGGGGATCTATGATTCTCTCTCATCATTGCTATTTCTATCTCACTCTCTTCCTCTCCCTTCTTCTCTGAAAACAATAAAAATATATTTAAAAAATTCATTTCTAATTTGTTCTCAACTATTGTAAATAAACTGAGACACAGATTTATAAAAAGTCTCTGTATTTATAAATTCATCTTATTATTTTTGAAATTATCTTTCTTTCTTCCCTGGTCATAAAGGTAACATGGATCACTGTCAAATGTTACAAAGAAAAAAATGAATAAATAAATAAATGAATAAATCCATGATGCCAAGTACTTAAAAATAACCACAGGTGGTATCATGAAGTATATTTTCCCAGATTTTTGTGTGTTTACCAAACCAGGTCTGTTATTTTGTCTATTTCAAATACTTAAAATAAGATCAACAATTTTAATGTAGATAAGTAAAAATGAGCTCCATCATTTACAACATAACATATTCCACAGGGAATATGCACCGTAAATCATTTATGCAATATTATACTGATGGATATTTAGGCTGCAAAATTATTTTCACATTTAAATACTCTAACATGAACATTTCAGACATATATTTGAGTTTGCTCTATTATTTCCCTCCAGGTAAATTCATAGAAATGCATTTTTTTTATTTTGAAGAGTGTCTAAGCTTAACATTTTGCATTATATTAATAAATTACCCTCTAGAAGATGTGTAACACTTTAACTCTCTTCTTAAGTGTCCAACATAAACATGCTAAAATAAATTATGGTATTTTTCACACATTAAAATGTTGCAAAAGTTAATGACATGGCCAACTATGCACAGGAATATAGAAAGTACAACAGGATACAAGATATAATAAAGCAAACCACCGCTCTAGGCGGTTTGCCTCAGTGGATGGAGCACCAGCCGGAAAGGTCCCAGGTTTGATTCCAGTCAAGGGCACATGCCTGGGTTGTGGGCTCGATCCCCAGTGGGGGACTTGCAGGAGGCAGCCAATCCATGATTCTCTCTTATCATGGATGTTTCTATCTCTCTCTCTCCCTCTTCCTTCCTCTCTGAAATCAATAAAAATATATTTTCAAAAAGCATATCACTGATGTGGTTTATTACTATGCAAATTATAATATATATAATATATACGGGGAGTAGTTTATAAATTCTATTATATATAGTATGTAGTATTACATATATATGGCAAGAAGTACCACATAAATCATGAACAGAGACAATACAATGGTGACAGCCTGGGGTTGCGGGGAAAGGGCGAGCTGGGAGAGGTCAGTGAGGGAAAAAGGGGACACATGTAATGCTTTCAACAATAAAGATTTGAAAAATAAAATAAAAAAGTACCACAACTGAGGAGCAGGACTGAAGCATGTTTAAAACTATCTTTTATGTTCTACATTTGCCGAAACTCCTAGAACGTGTGTCTATTTTAGTTTTAAACTGAAAAGCAATATTTTAAAAGAATATTGGACATCACAAAGGTAAAGAACCGTCTTAACACATCTTGTGCTTCACCTGCGATTACACATACCATCATAGAACACAAAACCCCCAGTGTGCTCCCATCTGGACTATTTAAACATACTAGACAGAAATACTTTTTTTTTTTTTCAAACAAAGAACTTGTTTTAACTCACGAAGACTCTTCATACCTAATAGAAAGCAGGAGCACACGTTTCTCTTCGCAACTGAGAAAACAAATCAGAGCAAAACTGAGTCCGTGAGGACAGCAGCTCTGAGGTTGAGCCCCAAGTCCCTGGCTGCAGGCATTTGGGAAAGCACTTCGAAGGGGAACGAACTATTCATAAAGACTCAATACTTGCAGTGACCTTTGAGCAATTCCAGATGTAGACAGGGAGATTTTTCCACAAATAATAAAGAACGGCCAGCTCCAAGAAGTGACAGTGGGAACAGGCTTGCAGGAGCTAGAATTACACGGGACACAGAAAAGAGCTCCGCAGAAATGAAGCAACGCAGAAAGAATCCAGACCCTTGACCAAACACCCAGAGATTTCGTCTCTTACACGAGTTCTTAACCGTTTCCTTCGTGAGGAGAAAATACGCAGAATTTTTTATGTTTGCCTATACCTATAGTTTTATCAGTTTATAATAAACATACTCTCCACCCTACACTACGTTTCTTATACAAAGTAACTCATTTAATCCTCCCTTGGTAGAGACTCTTTTTTAAAATATATTTTATTAACTTTTTACAGAGAGGGAGAGAGTTAAAAACATCGAAGAGAGAGAAACACCCATCAGCTGCCTCCTGCACACCCCCTACTGGGGATGTGCCCGCAACCCAGGTACATGCCCTTGACCAGAATCGAACCTTCAGTGCACAGGCCGATGCCTATCCACTGAACCACACCAGTTAGGGCAGCAGAGACCATTATTCACATTTTATAATTAGGAAACTAAGGCATAGAAAGTTAGGTAGCTTGGCCGAGCGCGTGAATCCAGAACCCTTTTATTTTAAAGGATCAGGGAGTAAATATTGGACTTGCTGGTCACAAGATCTTAGTCACAAGTACTCAACTCTGCCGCTGTGGTGCAGAAGTCCTCTCAGACAACACTCACACAGGCGAACGTGTCTGTGTTACCCAAACAGGTGGCAAGTCCCTTGGCTGTGGTTTGCCAATTTTTGACCTCAAAAGTAGTGAGGCAAGATTCAAACTCAAGTCTCTGACTTTCATAACCAAACCATCACGCAACAAGAGGAAATGAAAGAAATGGGGTTCTCCTGTCAAAGCCTGGGTTCATTCATCCTCAAATATGCCTGTCCTTAAGAGACTGACCCATTAATAGAAATTGTCACTTACTGTGATGAGGTGGGCAGCACGCATAAGCAAGGTAGGTAGGCAGCTCCCCTAACACAATGCAGAGTTAGCCACATTTTGTCAGAATAAATGTACACCCTTACCATTTAGGTGCGTCTGTTCCCTCTTAATCAGTGGGGGCAAGAAGGAGATGCCTTGGGGTCCTTATTAGGTATGGAAATATTTAGTTTAACAAGTCCTATGATCTCTATATTTTTCTTCATTTCAAAATTATCATCACTTAGTGAACAATAATAATCTCATAAGTACATAATAATCTTGGGCAATATAATTGGCCCCATCTTAAGGTGCTTACTATTCAGAGTTGTGAGAAAAACATATTTGACTAACCTCTCATTGTTCTTGAGTTTATTAAGTAGCATTGAAAACTAATCAACAGCTTGAGTCAGTCATTTGACTTTTTGATGGTGTATTTGCAGCAGAATTTGAGAGCCACGTCCGTGGCTTCAGAATGAATGATGATTAGATAGGGCTGCTAAAATATTGAGAAGTTACATGAACTATGGGCAGGAGAAAGTACAGTAAAAGACTTTTAAACTCTCAGTCTTAATGTCGCTATGTCCCAGTTAAATGACCTTGAGCTAATTCTATTTAAATCTAAAACTTCCATAGGTAGTTAGCATTACCAGGATTATTATAAAAGTTGTATTTAAAAATTCTGTTACCTTACAGACATAATACCTTTATTATGGACAGTCTTCTAAGACTTACAATCTATTTTTATAAAGAAAAATACTTTTATTTTGCTCAGAATATTTGCCAACCTGTCATTGTGAAAAAGAAAACCAAATTCAGAATCCTATTACCATTTCATTTTTCAGAACCTTTAAAATTTTTCCTTACCATTAGTAACCACCAACATTTCTAAATATTCTATGGACTCAATTCCTAAACAATTTCTCAAGGACTAAAGAATAAATAATAATGCCATTTAGAAAACACAAGTTATTTGTATTAAGTAGTTTATAGAAATCAATTGACCAAAATTTTGGCTGAGTTTCTAAGAAATATAAGAACACTATTACAATAGATTATGTCATTTTTTAACATATTTGTAGCTCATCTCTTGGGAAAGATTAAACTCCCCCACTCCAATGATGTCAGTATTGGTCATATAAATTGTAAAAGGTGAACAAAAGTGACATGGACCACTTTCAAGTAGACATTTTAAGAGCAACTATATACTTTGATAATTTCTTTTCCCCCCTGTGTTATAAGTTCAGAATATTCCAGATAAGGTCTGCTCCAGCAACCAGGGGTCCATAGTGAACAAGGCATAGAACAGCACTAAGATCAACCCGTGAAACTATGCAGAACAAGTGAGAAACAGACATTTGTTCATGCTCGTCACTAATATTTTAGGTCATTTGTCACCACAGGATTAACTACGCTATCCTCAGTGACTAATTAGAGAATGTCAGAGCCCAGTTATACTTGGTATTTGATTATTTCATGAAAGTCAACTAAAGATGGCCATAGCATAAAACATTTCATTTATTCAGAAAGAAGCAAGAATTTCAATGTTTCCTATGCTAACACAGTTCAAATAGGATCTAAGAACAAGGTTTGTCTGTACTAAACCAAAAAAAAGTTGGAAAGTATTCAGAATCTAAAAGGATTTTAGAGTGATTGACAGGAAGGAAAGCACACCAGAGAATCACATGGAAAAACAATTCTGGGCATTATTTAGTGATTATCATAACCCAAGAAAGTAGGGCTTTTATCACCCTATTCTGTACTTACTTTTTTCCTTTTTATTGCCCAAAAAACTTCAAAATTATTTTCAAGGACAAAGGAAATGAGTCTGAAAATTCATTAGCAAAACATAATAGACTTTCTAAATCCAATGCCTAATAATAAATACAACATTCCCTGTCAAGAAGCTAGGCCTTAATATTATGCAGCTATATCAGGACTCTTGTTTTTAATAAAAAGTGAATTGTGCTATCCATATTCTTTAAAACATAAAATCTCAATATCTGTCTCAACACAAGATATGTATGCTTTCAGGGATAACATTAGATATGTTTTGCGATTTCATGGAATTACCAAGTATCAGGAATATCCTGCCCTCTACTGTCAGAATTATAATTTGCACGTTTAGTTAAAGCATTTAAAAGCCAAGATTTTTCTTTCACATGTTGGTATTTAAACATTCTGTTTCTATTATATTTGTTGTTTCCTTAGAAAATTTAGCATGCGTGGTTCACTTAGATATTTAAGCAAATTAATCTTTTTTATACTGCACCTGAATAAAGAAACTCAGAATGTTTTAAGGCTAATCGGTCATTTCTCAATTTATAGTCTCTTGTTCCATACTAAATTCTCTTTATTTTCACCCTGTCAATTAGGACATGTTGTGATTATTTCACATGGTAAGTATTTGCTAACAGCCACACATATTTTCTGAAGATAATATATTCTCCTGTCTTCTAGCTTCACTCGTTGATAGCACTCATCTCTGTACTCCAGCCAGCCTTCCTGACTCTGCTTAATAGTTTTCAAAAAATTGTCCCACTAACACCCTTAAGTCTGGTCAAGCTTTTATCAATGTCAATTTGGGAAGTTTTCCAGAATTTTGTGATAAATCTCATTTTCTCATTTGCTTTCTGTTCCACCTGTGTAGTAGAGTTTTCAATTATATAAGGTGGGCCAAAAGTAGGTTTATAGTTGTGAGTATGCAAAACACAGAGTTTATTCGTATATTATTATTTATTAAGTATTGTATTATTTTTCATAGAAACAACTGTATGCCTACTTTGCCCCACCCTGTATTTTGTTTCTATGTATATATGTCATTTCCTATAGTTTCCACAATTTTTCTATAATGTGATTTCTAAAACTTACCTTAAAATATATGCAGATTTAAATATATAGTTTACATCACCTGCATTTATGCCAGTGAAGGAGAAGAATGTTCATACATCATTTCATATTTCACATCATATTAGTGTTCTTGATATGTATTGATGATGGTCTACAGTGACATTCTAATTTTTTAAAACCGCGTTCAAGTATTTGTCACAAAAAAAGCAAAGTGCTTTCCCAATGTATTATAACTTTCCAAGTTACATGTGTGTTCTAGTATAAATATTAACATTTAATAGTAGTAAAATATATTTTACTTTTAGAAAAATTAATTTAAACAGAATACATGGAACAGATTTTGCATATATCCTAAAGTGCATATACCACCTGGTATCATAATGAGGCTTAGAAACTCTCAGATATGCAATTTTTTTCTGAGCAGTCCATCTTTCTGTAAAGTGACAACTTTGGACACTCTTCATATTTTCAGAGCCTTTTATATAAATTAAGAAATTAGTCTGAAAATAATGCACACAAAGCATTATTGCTTCCAATTCCTAAATATGGTACTACTTCAATATTATTTCCCAATTGATATAATATACAAATGAAGGAGGTGAAATCCTACCATTAGTCAAAGTACCCCTCATTAATTCAACAAAATTTCTGTTATATCTGTCTCATGCTTGGTACTATATTAGGCGCAGATGACAGAGCAATGAAGAGGTAGACTTGGTCTGAGGTCATAGACTGTGAAGTCTGTTACAAGAAACTCACGATTATCAAGCCAATACAGTGAAGCGTGATGAGTGATACTCTAGGAAAAGTACAGCACACCATGTGAGTACTTAAAATATCAGAAACATTTCGAAAAGGCTCAGGCTTTTATGATTTGGCTCAAAGTTACACTGTAGACAGAACCTTGAAATGCATCTGTTTTCTTTCTTAGCCCCGAAAAGCACATCGTAACTCATTCGTTCTCTCTGCATTATTTGAAATCCTAGACGGCCACTGAAAACAGTTCATAAAAAATTAAAACTTATTAAAAATGTTAGTGATGATTTACAAACAAAGCGTGGTGCAGATAGTTGCAAGTCAATACCATTTTGAAAGGGTAGCCCCTATGATGGATGAGTTCATTCAAAGTGCAGGTTATTGGATATTTGGTAAATCATACAAATATATCTGGTTTCTCTGAAAAAAAAGACAGAGTGAGAACACCACAAGTAAAATGGGTATGGGGATGATATATGAAGCAAATATACTTTTAAAGGGGACTGTACTAGTTTAAAGTGCAATTTGGTGAAACAAGATTTTGTACAAATTTGAAGGGCATCATAGAACACAAGGTTATGATTAGAGACTCATTAAAATGCAGGTTCTAGTTTAAGTACAACAACCCAATAAGTATCATCTTGCAATGAAGTGAAATGACCTAGTTTCTTTTTTGTTTCCTCTTAAAACAGGGAGGCTAAGGCAGCAAGGAACAGTGCATATATGTACTCTTACAAGTATGTGTTGATGTGTCTGGGAGTTCACGAAGTCAGAGAATACAGCTTACCTGCTAGCACATTCAATTTACCTGACTGTATATAATTTAAAATTTTAAATAGAGTATGTAGAACATCTGCACTTGCCTGAAATTTTGTGACTGGATATGGGACTACATGGTCAACTTGTGTTTCTTGCTGGCCAGATCTGGCTGTGACCTTATCTTGGGGAGGTCCATGATCACGGATGATCTGAGTGGATTTTAAGAGATCTAGAACAACTGTTGCCAGAAGGAACACTCAGCCAGACACAGAAGGCTTGGGCTGATGATCTCTCTTCCACTGAGTCCATGAGTGTGTGCAAGAACCTGCGCCTCTGGACTACCGGTCATGGTGTCCAAATCCCCACAGTGGGATCTCTGTGGTCCTTAATACTCTTACATTCTGTGTTTCTGTGTGGTTTCTGCTGATGTTATTGGGTCTTAAAAGTATGGAAAATTCCCTTTCCCAATAAAAGTTTGTTTAGTATCCCCAATGGCTTATTCACTGCCAGCACACCTTGAAGAGCTTTATAAGGTTGGTGGCAATTGGGAATGACAGGCCATCACCAATAAAGGATACATATATGTGAATATCTCTACTTTATATCCTTATGTTACTTAATCCTATAATGCTTATTTTTCATAACATGATTTCATCTTAGATTGTAAATTTTATATTGTAGGAAATATACTATATACTTATTCCGCTATCCAGATAGCAAATTTTCAGTAACATCTTGATTAATCTTGAAGCTACCTTTAAAAATAATAATCTGTCAAATAAGAATTTTTAACCTGCTTTAGTTCTGATAAAATCCTGAGGTGGATTTCTTAAAATAAAATAGGAATGTAAATAATACTTCTCATTTTTATTCCCACAGTAAATATTGGGAGGAAAGGGTTAAAAAAAAGAAAAGAGTGAAACATTTAATTCTAAAACAAAAGTGAGAAACACTTTTATTTTATTAGTACAAAATCTTATTATTTTTATGTTAAACATTTATTACTAGTAATGTAGACTATGAATTATTGGTAAGAAAATTTTTCATTAGGAAAATGGCCTTTAAATAAATCTTGTGTATAAAATTATATGGATAAAGAAGTAGGAGGCAACTCACAGAGGATAAAACTACCTGGGTTCTTAGTTCTTAATATAAAAAATTTCCCCTCATTTCACCTCTTTTCTGAGGGGTAAATTGTTCCATGAACTGAATCCATTCCAACCTCAATACACTTAATATGAATTAATATTACACCAAATGTTAACAAGGGCAAATTCTGTTACCAGAAAATATTTAAAACAAATAATCACCGTAAGGAAAATAGTCATAAACCCTGGCTTATGGCCTATGCTTGGTTGAGTTTTTAAAATATGCTACTCAAAAGAATTTTACACAATTTTATCAAATCCTTAACACTTATTACTCCAATGGCTTTAACCTTTTTAAAAAAATATATTTTATTGATTTTTTACACAGAGGGAGGGAGAGGGATAGAGAGTTAGAAACATCCATGAGAGAGAAACATCGATCAGCTGCCTCCTGCACACCCCCTACTGTGAATGTGTCCGTAACCAAGGTACATGCCCTTGACCAGAATTGAACCTGGGACCCTTGAGTCTGCAGGCTGACGCTCTATCCACTGAGCCAAACCAGTTAGGACTGGCTTTTACCTTTTTACCATGATTCCTATAAAAATATATTTTACATCATGGACAAGTGTATGCATGTATGTATGTGTGTATGTATGTGTATAGATATGTACATATACTGTATACATCATGTATAATTATGTATATAATCTTTATATATTTACATATTAAATTAAAAATAGGAAAAACATTAATAGAAAAATGCCTACTCTTACTACATGCTATACACTCTGGTGTTTTATATTCTTTTCTATTTCCTTTTTTAAAATGTTGTTTGAGTCCCAGTTAATTGATTTTGCACTCAATAGTATATAATTTACCAATGAAAAATATGAAATAAACAGACACAAAATATTCTCTCCAAGAAAATTAAGGAAGAACAAAATAAGGAGAAAAGGAAATGGGTTAAGAGAGGAAAAAGAAAAGATGTCTAAATATTATAGAGAAAATTAACCATAGCTCTTGGCAAATGATAAATCAGGAAAAGAGGAAAATTATAGAAACTGTCAGAGTTGATCTTTATGGTTTGAGAAAATCAATCTTAAATATTTTCATCCTAACTATTGCACAAATTCTCCATTACTGTCATTAATGCATTAACTAGCTCCAAACTGAAGCTTAAGATTGAAAACCAAGATACCTCAGTGATTTTTCAAAGTATAGCATACTAAATTTTAATGTTATGTGGAGAATGTCTTATAATTAACAAATTCTGAATTAAGAGTAACTATACATTTCATTCAATGACTGAAAAGTAAAAAGCTTTCATTACAATTTATAAATGTCTATGACCTCAATTGGCATAAGATTAGTCAACAGCTATGCAGAGTTGGAAGACTTCAGAGTTGGAAGATGAAGTTTTGTTTGAGACTAGGTTTCATCACTCTGTGAAAAGGGTAACTGACAAAGTATGGTAGAAACACTTTGTAAATCAAATCTCTCAAAGCACTATAGCTAATCCTCAACCAATTATAGCTCCATGATAGTGTAAAGTTAGAAAAACTTTGCCAGAGGACAGCCCATTATATGTAATACAAATCTTAATCCATTTTTTCCAACCATTACAAGATCTTTTCTTTTAATTTCCTACTGTCAAACAATCTCCCCTGAAAATGTGACATTTTACTTTGCCTGTTCCTTTCCAAGAAACTCCCTCTTCTGTTCTGTAAAGATTTAGCAATTATTATCTTAAAATCTTTCATAATAAAAATAAACATTTATTATTAGCTTACATTTTCAAAGTAAATGAATCAGCATGTGCAGTGAGATAGATATTTCTTTGAAGCAGGTCTAGACTGAGACTTAGAAAAAAGTCCATGACCTAGTGCATTTTATGATCATTATCAATTATTTTTAAGTTACTCTACTTCTGTAGTTCTCGAGGCTAGTTTTAGGTCTATGCCCCTAGGCAACTGTATAAATCTATAAGATGAATCAGTCTCATTTATCTGCCCTGGGACTTAGGCATTGATTGTTCTTAAGCACCCAGGTGAGTCTACTGGGCAGACAAGTTTCAGAACCACTGCCTTAGTTGTTCACACTAATCAAACAGCAGCGAAGAGACTCAAAATTCAGCCAAGATAATTAAAATGGAATTAACACATTCAAAAATTATATTTTTATATTCCAGTGAAAGAGAATTATGACCTTATCCCCATCTCTACATCAATAGTTGTTTTTTTTCCCTTCTGTATATTGAGGACAATATAGAAGCCATCATTAATCCTTCTTTAAAAAATTAAAAATAAAATTCCTAATCATAATCCCTTCTCACTACTACTTTAATTCTTTTTCTTGAAGGCAGTACTCCTCAAAAACAAAATTTATACAGTCTGTTTCCAATTTATCTTCTCATTCCTTCTGGAACTTACTTTAGCAAGGCTTTCCCCACTAGCACCACTTCATTAAAACTTTCATTTCAAAGTCACCAGTAATTTGTATGATTCTAAATCAAAGGATTAGTTCTTGGGCTTCGTTCTACTTGACACTTCAGCAGCATTTGGCTGTAGCTGTCAGCCATTTAACCCCTCCTTCCTTCCTTATACACTTTCTTTACTCACTTCTGGGATAAAGCTTTCCCATTGGATATTCCTTCTCAATTGCCTTTGCTGGTTCCTCCTTTGCACCAAGCTCCAACTGCTGATGTGCTCAGTGCTCAATCACCGAACCTCCTCTCTTGTCTGTTCTCATTCCCTTTCTGGTTTTCAATCAATCTTAGAGCTTAAATATTAGCTATTTGTTGAGAACTAACAAATTTACATCCCCAGCTCTTCTTTTCTCCTCAGTGCCCTAATACTCAAGTGCCTACTTGACATGTCAGTTGATTATCTCTCAGACATTTTAAAATTAATGCGTATGGCAACAAACTCATTATTATCCAAGACTTGCTCTGTATACTCTCTTCTCCATCTCATTTTCATCCTCTTTCTAGCTCTTCAGCCCAAACATCTGGGAATCACCTAATACTACTCTTTCTTGTACTCCTTGCATTCATTCTGTCAGCGGGTCCTATTGATTCTGCCTTTACAAATATATCCAAAGTCCTATCATATTTTACTACCTCCACTGCTTCCTCCTTAGTCCAAGTTCCATCACCTCTCACCTAAGTCACTGCAATTCCTTTCTAAATGAATCTTTTCCTTCCCTTACTGTCTATATCCACATGGAAGCCAGAGGAAACATTTTATTTTTTTTATTTTTTTTTTGTTAAATATATTTTATTGATTTTTTACAGAGAGGAAGGGAGAGGTATAGAGAGTTAGAAACATCGATGAGAGAGAAACATTGATCAGCTGCCTCCTGCACACCTCCTACAGGGGATGTGCCTGCAACCAAGGTACATGCCCTCGACCGGAATCGAACCTGGGACCCTTCAGTCCACAGGCCGACGCTCCATCCACTGAGCCAAACGGGTTAGAGTCAGAGGAAACATTTTAAAAGACATGTCGTATTTTGTCTTTTCCTTCCTCAAAACAGTTCTATATTCCATCTCACTATAAGCAGAAGTCAAAGGATTTATGATTGTTTATGATACTACATGTGATTTATTTCCTCTTTAAACTCGTTTCTTATGTTTTCCCCTCATACACACTACACCAGCCACACTCGCCGCCATGCTGTTCTTAGAAGCTACAGAGATGATGATGCTCACACTTCATGGTCTTTATATTTGTCTCTTCCATATGCTAGACATGATTTTGTAACTACACACCTCCACCCTAATACACCCATGTATCTCTAATAGATTTTTCCCAATTCCTTTTGGTCTTACCAAATTATTTAAAAATATATCTGATACTTCTAATAATTTCTATAAACCTTTTCTGTGTAGCTGATCCAGAGCAGCTATTAAATTTTGACCATCTGACATAATATAGATTTAATTATGTGACTCACTCCCAGTAGAGTGTAAACTCCATGAGGGCAAACGTTTTTTGTTCTGTTTTGTTTGGCATTTTTAAGATTCTAATTATTTTTTCAGCTTTATTTAGGTATAATTGATAAACAAATAAAAATACTTAAAGTGTACAACACAATGATTTGATATATATATACATTTTGAAAGTATTCCCCAAATAGAGATGATTAATACATCCATGATCTTACATATTTACTTTTTTGTGAGAATATTTAAGTTTTACTCTCAACAAATTTTAACTAAACAACACAGCGCTATCACCTATAGTCACTATGTTATATATTAGATTCTCCTAACTTATTCATGTCATAATTGAAACTTTGTACCCTTTTACTCACCTTCCCGTTTTCACCGCTCTCCTCTCCAACCCCTGATAGCCACTTTTCTATTCTGTTTAACCTTTTTTAATGATTTTATATCTAAGGCTTGTCTATTTTATCTTTTCAAAAATCCAGCCCTTAGCTGCACTGATCTTTTCTATTTTTTTCTTAGTCTTTATCATTCCAACTGATCTCTGTAATATTCTTTTCCCACTAATTTTGGGCTTAGTTTGTTCTTTTTCTAGTTTCTTTAGGTATGAATTAGTTTGCTTATTTAAGATGTTTCTTTTTTATTTAGGAAGGCTTTTATTACTATAAACTTTCCTCTTAGAATTGATTTGCTGCACTCCATAAGTTTTGCTATGCTGTGTTTCCATTTTCATTTGTCAAATTTTTCAGGTCTTTTTAAATTTCTTCTTTGACTCATTGCTAGATTAGGAGCAAGTTGTTTAACCTCCATATATTTATGAATTTCTCAGTTTTCTTCTTATAATTTATTTCTAGTTTTGTACCATTGTGGTCAAGAAATATACCTTCTATTATTTCAATCGTCTTACATTTATTAAGACTTGTTTTGTGGCCTGATAGTTGCTCTTTCTTAGAGGATATTTCATGTGCACCTGAGAGAATGTGTATTTGGCTTCTGTTGGATGGAAAATTCCATCAATGTATGTTAATTCCATGTGGGCTAATGTGTAGTTTAAGTCCAATGTTTCCTTATTGATTTCTGACTGGATGATATATCCATTATGGAAAGTGGGGTATTGGAGTTCCATACTATTATTGTACTGCTGTCTATTTCTCCCTTCAAGTATGTTAATATTTGCTTTATATTTTAGGTTCACTTACGTTGGGTGTATAAATATTTACAAATGTTATATGCCCTTAATGAATTGATCCATTTCTCTTTATGTAATGACCTTCTTGTCTTTTGTTACAGTCTTTGCCTTAAATTCTGTTTTTTTTACCTGGTATAAGTAGAACTGCCCCTGATTTACTTTTGTTTTCATTTGCATGGAATATCTTTTTCCATGCCTTTACTTTCTGCTGATGGGTATCTTTAAAGCTGAGGTGAATATCTTATAGGCTCTGTGCCAAGGGCAGGGTTTATGGTGAGGGTGTGTCTCAGCTTTTCCTACCGATTTTGATGTAGGCATTTTTTGATGTGTAGGAGTCACTCAGCTCATTTCTGGATTTTTAAATAGGCAGTTGCTGCATGCTGCTATAAATTTGGTGTATCTATGGCAGTACGGGAATTCAAGAGCCTCTATGTGACTTTATCAGTCCAACCAGCTTGTTTTTTATTTTATTTTTTTGACAGCACTAGTACCAGTGCTTAGAATTATTTTGGGAACAAAGTTGGTACTCAATATTTATTTGTTGACTAAATCAATGAAAAATATTAACTTTGACTCCGCTTGACACTTTACTCTGAAATTTTGACCTAATCTGTAAATTGATAATCTCTAAACCTCCTCCCAGGTAGAATGTTCTTACTCTAATAGCAACACGTGCCCAGTCTGCCTGATGACTCCTTTTTTTATTTACTAATGCCAAGTTAGTTCATTGCCTCCCTCTAGAGCACTCTCTTCTTGCTTATATTATTAGCATTTGAAATAACATTTCCTCAAAAAATTAGACAAAAAATTCAAGGGCAAGTTATGTTAGTATCTGTTTCTTCATATTTTTACTACAATGGACCATGGTGTCTAGCACTCATAATGTTAGGCTTTCAATAAATATTTACCAATTGAGTGACAGATTCGTATGAAATAATGCTTTGGGTACTAGAGGAGAGAGAATGTTTCTTTGTTTACTTTTTAAACATCTCAAGAGCATAAACTAGAGGGAATATCTCTATAGTGGGTCATTAAAGAACTTTTTTTTGATTTTCATTATTACTCAGTCTTGAAAGCCAACATACAGTTAGCATATTTTTTCTTCTCTTTAAAACTGAAAATATGTCACCTTTATTGAATTATAATTCTCTTTAGTTAGTTTTATTTTCTTAACTTTTCATAACCAAAAGTAGTGATTCACTCTGTTATATGCTTTAGATAGATCCAAAAAGTAGTAAAATTATGTACTTATTATCCTAATAGTACTCACATATAAACATGTTTTTAAGTTAGAGAAATCTTATTAAAATGTGTTTCTCATTTATACTCAAAGTCAAAAGTAAGTTGAGGTATAAGGAATTTTTCTGATAGAAATTTCTCTTCATATTCACTATAGTAATCATTACATTTGAGATAGAATTTTATGTTTTTAATCACAATTGAGATAAAATCAAACACCTTTTAAAATGTCTTCTCTGAGCCACACAAAGCAATGCTTTCATTGGAGGATTTGATTACCAGTACTACTAAAATAAATATTTTCTAAATTTTCCAGAGTAATAAATTACTATTATATAATGGTTTTCATCTAAATGCCTCAATCATTTTATTGATGAGAAGAGAGGATTCTGCAAACTGCCTCTAAAGGAACTCCCAGCCAGCCCCATGCATTCTATAATCCTTTATCAAGCAATTTCTATCATTACATATCAAGTACTGTGCTGTGTATAGAGGTTTGAAAGATCAAGCCCTTGTTTCCTTCCATAAAAAATTAACACACTGTAAAAATAATTAAAATAAATTAAATGCTTACTGGGGTATGAAGAATGTGCTATGTAGGATGATACACATTATGGGTTACAGGGCCTGAAGCTTATTCAATTTGAGGGACCTCCTTTAAGAAAATGAAAACTTACAAATATAGAATTAGGTATGTATGTGAATATTTAAAATGAGAAACTACAATAAAAATGGTAAAATTTTAAAAAGCTGAGGATACTACATACTTCATCTGATCAGCTAATTCAGTCTCTTTTCTAGTATACTTATTGAAATTATTTTAGTACTGACATTTTGGAAAACTTTTATATTCACAACTTTTCATTGGTAATGTTATACAAATATTTAGAATCATTATCTAATTTGGAAATTTTTACATAAAAGAAGGTTTTATATAAATAAGCTTTTAGGCATTTTAAGTATTTCTCTATATTAACTATCTCCCATGCTCTGAGTTGACACATATTATTCATTTTGTCACTGACATCTTCATTGCTTTGATGTCATTAGGATTTGCCTGTTATCTCTATTACAGTCAATAATCATATTCAATCAACAACAACAAAATTTAAGCATGTTTCCAATGGGTTCATATGACTGATTCCTTTTTATTAATTTGATAATCTAACAATTCTGTAACTATTCATTCCTTTTTCCTGAAAAACATATCTCCCTCATAATATGCTACTATGTTAGGTACTGTTTGAACTTAACTGTAACTTGCTTCTCATTGTCAAAATATTTTTAATTAATTTTATTACTCCATCTTCTTGCTTTTGTTTGCACATTTTATTAAATTTTTATAATTTAGCTCTCATCTTTAAAAAAAAATAGATGTCCCAGTGAGGAGTCTAGAACTTCTCACTTGCAATCATATCAAAACATGGCTTCCTTGGTCTTATTCTAAAGATGCTCCAGTGATCGCCCCGAGTGGAACAAGACTCAAATCATAGCAAATTATAGTTGAACTATCTTTTGCTTCACAGTAATTATACATTTGTGTTATGGCAAATTGGAAAGAAAAACTAATTGTGCCACGTAAACTCAAGGAAAGTATTATAATCTGAGCCTTGGAAAATAAGGCAATATATTCACTAGGTAGGGAAGACAGTGGACAAGACGTTGTACAAAAGTTCAAAGCCCCACAAAACTAACCATGAACCCAAGGTTTTGACTCTGACATTGTTATCGTTCTCTTCCAATTAGTTATCTAGCATTCCTACTACTCACGTACAGTAGCAAGTGTGTTTATTGTTAATTCAAGGGCACTTAAAATAAGCTACGTAGCATACAAATTTCTAGACAAAAATAGAATGAAGGCAATCTTAGATTTTTGGTTTGTAAAGATAAAGACCATAAGAAGAACATATTTGGAAAATATGAAACCGTGAAGGACATGTTTGTTTTCAAGTCCAGTACATACCAAAAAGGGACCATGCCCTTGAAACTTGAAGGAGGCATCTTTGGAAAGTAAATTTACACTTTTACTCAGTGTATCAACCTGAAAGGTGGTAGGGATTCAAGCGTTTCAAGGAAACTTCAATTGAAAATCAGTATCTAATACCAATAAATAAGGACACATGCATACTACACACCTAGTTTCAATTAATATTAATACATACTTAGTCTAGTCGATGTGGTTGCCATTTGTCAGCTGAGATATGGCCTAATGGAACAAAGGCAAATCCTATCTATGAAGGCACAATTATGGATGTTAAAGTCGGTCCACTTTACAGATGAGCAACATGAAATGCAGTGAGGGGAAACATTTTCCCAAAGATATGCAGCACATCAGTGGCAGAATCATCAGTAGTATACCTTTTCTGAATTCTAGTCTTGTGTTTGACCCTTCACACTTGGCTTCTAATTTCACACTCGATTCATTTCACATGTCAGTGATTTAACATGTGAAACGATCACAGATGTTCACTCATGCTCCCCACTTCATGTATGGTGCACCAATCCTTTCTTTAGAATTAGTATGTTGAGCTGAATAAGACAGGTCCTTGAGCTAAACCAGGCGCATGTTTATCCTTCAGGGATGCTGTGGCAGTGTAGGGACAGGAGAGACAAACAGATGCCTCTGGCTCATGAGTGGAGTCAGTCAGAGAGAACCCTCTGTAGTCCACCCCAAGGTGGAAAGGGAGTAAACATTGAGCTGGTGCTGAGATACTCAACTACAAGGAAGGTTGGGGCTGTGGGCAGAATGACAAGGCCTACAGGGAGGCATTATCCTGGTAGCCTCCTTAAATCGCCCCACCTTCAGAGAGGGTCTGGCCACCTGAACATGACATAAGCAAAGCTGACACTGCCACTACTCAGAAACACAGGATTTTGCTTCAAGAGATCTTTTCTGAATATTCTTATATGAGATCCTTGCTTTCCACCAACAAACTGCTTTTGGTAAATTTTACCACTACCCTTATTTCAATTTTCCTGGCCCTGGAAAGCTCACTCAATATTTAATGATACACCAGCTTGGCAAAATTAAAGAAACTGTATATTATTTTTGCCAAACACATCTGCTTGGTATAGAAAAAAAGTGTGGAAACAAAAATAAGGCATTGATTCAAATTTCCCTGGACAGCTTTTAAAGCTAGCTGAAAAAAAAAAAAAACAAAACCACAAATCATAACAAAGCATATTTTTAATTTCTGAGAAAGCAAACAAAACAGCCATTTAGCATCTATCACATCTAGTTATACATTTTTAGTAAAATCTCTACTAAAAGTTTTACTCATATAACTGACATGTACAAGAGTATTTTTCTCTGCTCTCTGTGATTTGGAGCAAGATTTTTCTCATTTAAATTATTATAGACTTTTGTGGTTGTGCATTTTGCTTTGATTAATATTGTCGGTTTCTATGTCAGAAATACAACACCTCCCACCCATCACAATTGTCCCTATGGGAAAAATCAGTCTTTTTATGTGCCAATTAATGAAATAAGCTATGAAAGTTTCCATAAACATCCTCTAGTTAAAAGCAAGGATAGCTTGTTATATGCCTCCTCCACATAGAAAGGACCAGAGGGGGCAATATCCTAGTGTTTGCTTTGGGTAAATCATTGAGATTTTATGAGTCCTTGCATAGATCCATTATTTTTGTCAGAACCAGCTGCAGTGCCTCCTGTCGATAGACAGAAAGGTCAATATCCAGGACCACTTATATGAAATGTGACATTCTGTTGTCAGTAAGCTGGGAACCCTAGGATATATTCAGGAACTAGTGGTTAGTGACCCTAGCTATATATTCACTTCTGATACCTCTCTCTCTTGGGATAAGTAAGAGATAAATTTGGAGAGTTTTGAATTTCAATTTTGGAATTGAAAGTTTATTCTGGATGGTAGTGAGATATGCAAAAAGAGAAGCTGGTTGTTTTTTTGTTTGTTTGTTTGTTTTTAGGAAAAATATGTAAATACTAGTATAAAGAATAAACTATATTACACACATGAAAGTTCTTTTTTCCCAGGAGGAGCTGTGGTTTGAAGGTGTCTGTAACATCTGGTTGTTTATTTTCTGACCTGCCACTGTCATAAAGCCACGTAACATAAAGAAATAAATAAATCATAAAATTATGACTTAAAATGAGTCTCTACTCAAAACTTTCCTTCCCACCTAGTGCTAACTTCCACTTCTGCCTATCACACCAACTACTTAATGGAACCAGTCTATTAGTTCTTTGTCAAGAGTCAAGAAAATCTGAGCGTGAAAAGTGATTGGGAGTGGAAGTATAAATTTTGCCAAAGGTATGGGATTTCATGAAGTCTGTGGAAGTGATTTTGGACGACTGATCTTTCCATGGACACAGAAACGAAGAATACAAATGTAGCTGGCTGTCCCTACTTATCAATTGAAGAAAAGAAAATGTAGTCAAATGCAGATAACTCAGTATCAAAAAAGAAGACTTTGTCCAGCCAGTGCTGCTCAGTGGTTAAGCACTGACCTATGAACCAGGAGGTTACTGTTCTATTCCTGGTCAGGGCACATACCTGGGTTTCGGGATCCATCCCCCATGTGGGATGTGCAGGAGCCAGCTGATCAGTGATTCTCTCTCATCATTGATGTTTCTATCTCCGTCTCCCTCTCCCTTCCTCTCAAAAATCAATAAAAATGTCTTATATTTTTATAAGAAAAACCATAAATCTTTCATTTTTCATCTGTTAAGGGAGTTATAAAGGTAACTCCCTTAATAACAATAAAAGTCAAACATGCAGGTACAGCCTACTTATCTTCAAAAATATGCATGAAAATTTAGATTTTGTAGCGGCTCTAAATGTTGAAAAAATTAAATCTTTGAAGAGTCTACTCCCTTTCTTATTGTGATCCAGGTAACCTACAAAAACCTGACTTCCCAAACAGTTCTGTTCTAAGCAGACTCTGCGTTCAGTTTCCTCATCTAAAAATGGAAAGAAGCCTTTCTTACAAAAAATCAAGTAAAAAACAGAAATTTTCTTTCTATCCTGGAAAGTGGTTCATTCAACTGGAGATCTGAAATATAGGACAAGGTTAGGGAAAGATACTAGGATATCAGGGTGACAGAAGGGGGAAAGACAGTAGTTTGAAAGGCATATTGAGTGTGATGTTTATTTGAAATTTTACAAAACAATCAAGAAGTATTTTGTAGCACTGTAATGGTAAATAATACAAATCACAGAAAATAAAGCCTTATAATCTTCTCTGTAAGTGGTAATATGCATTTGATATTGGGATTTCAGGAAGGTTTCTTATTATAATTACTAGGGAAATTTGAGAATTTTCTTTTTAGATGCACGAGTGGAAAAATGAAAACACTGTCTTTGTGAACAGGCAAAAATATTTATTTATTTATTTATTTATATTTAAAAAATATATTTTATTGATTTTTTACAGAGAGGAAGGAGAAGGATAGAGAGTTAGAAACATCGATGAGAGAGAGACATTGATCAGCTGCCTCCTGCACACCCCCCACTGGGGATGTGCCCACAACCAAGGTACATGTCCTTGATCGGAATTGAACCTGGGACCCTTCAGTCCGCAGGCAGACGCTCTATCCACTGAGCCAAACCAGTTAGGGCCAAAAAATATTTTAAAGGTAGGAGGAAAAAATTCATTTGGTTAGTCAAGATTTGACCAAATCTATTCACTCAAATTTTTTCTCTAGTAAAATAACAAACAAACTAATTTAAAAGTGGTAGATCTATTTTCACATTCTCTCTCCTCCACCTGGATACAGACTTGGGCTCTAGAAATGATTCCTTTATTTCATGAATAAAAATGGACAGGGAAAGGCCAACATACACATATATCCTCCTTGAAAGCTCAAGCTGTGTCTAAGAGACCCTAGTGTTTAAGGCAAGTCATGTATTTACATTGGTCTTAACTATATTTATAGAAGCAGAGCAGAGTTCCTCCCTTGATTCTATAACTCGTTTTGAGTTCTGGGAGGTCTGTATAAAAGTCAGCTGTCATAATTGTTCATTTATTTGGGAATGTATTTTGACATGTTCATTGGGATCTTGGGATTTTAATTTAAATTAAAGAATTTTTTTTCACTAAAGCCTTTAGACATGCCAGGAAATAGTACAGGATTTAGCAACAGAATTTCAAAGCTAGAACAGATCTTAGAGATCCTCCAATTTCTTCATTTTTCATAAATATGAAAAAGCCCCAGAAAACTAGAGTCCCAAACTTCTGTTTACACAGTGATGCTACAGAGTAAAAAGAAGATAGCAGGATTAGTAAACCCAGGTATCTGAAGTCAAATCACTACCTCACCACCATTCATAAGTGTGAGAGACTGGGCAAATCACATTACCTCAAAGATACTTTGAAATGGCTAAAATTAAATAATTTACCCATGCACTTCAGTTTATCCATTTGCAAAATGGGGAGAATAATATCTAGCTCAGATTTATTGATAGAAATACAAATAATGTGCCTGGTCAGTGTGGCTCTGTGGTTGAATATAGACCTATAAATCAGGAGATCATGGTTCAATTTTTGGTCAGGGCACATGCCAGTGTTGTGGGCTTAATCTCCAGTGTGTGTGTGTGTGTGTGTTGGGGGAGCAGAGGGTATGCAAGATCAATGACTCTCTATCATTATTGTTTCTCTCTCTCTCTCTCTCTCTCTCTCTCTCTCTCTCTCTCCCTTTCCCTTCCCCTCTGAAATCAATAAAAATGTGTAAAAATACTTTAAAAATGTTAATCACTATTTTTATTTACTATAAGAAATCTTGAATCTCAGCTCTTTGCTCTGAGTATAATGTCAGTATGAGCTTTAAAAGTCTAATTTATATTTTTTAAGAAAGACCTTTAATAAAAATATCCTTGTTTTTTTGCTATTATTCTCCACCAGTGTCCTAATTAGGCCTAGATTATTGTTTGACAAAGAGTGGGTCTCAACAGTAGACTCAGGATACTCCAGGAAAAGTGAGGCTAAATACTGGAAATGCAAATGCTAGGAACTCCTTCCTTTTCACAGCAGCATAGTATTCCATTGTGTAGATGTACCACAGTTTTCTAATCCATTCATCTGCTGATGGACATTTAGGCTGATTCCAAATCTTAGCTATGGTAAATTGTGCTGCTATGAACATAGGGGTGCATATATCCTTTCTGATTGGTGTTTAGATTCAGAGGCAGAACAGCATCAAACAATCTGTCAAATTAAAGCAACAAGGACGGAGGGGGGATGGGGGGGGTAATAGATCAACCGAAGGACTGTTATGCATGCTTTTAAGCATAACCAAAGGACACAGACCACTGGGGGGTAGGGGAGGTGGGGGAAGGGCAGGGGAAAAAAGAGATATTTGTACTAATCTTTGTAATACTTTATGTAATTAAATAAAAAAAATACTGGAAATGCTATATACTGTGGTTCCTCAGACTAAAAAAAACAGAGTTCATTAACATCCAAAAGGTCTCTGAAAAATCCTGCAGGAAGGAAATCTGAGTATACTAACAGCCAGTTTCTTTGTCACCTTTAATGAATAATACCTAAAGCCACATGTTGAATGAAAGAATAGGGATAATACAGAAATAATGGCTTTAATACCTTCTAAGTGTCAAATAAATAAAATATCAAGTCAATTAATTTATTTTTACTTTGAAAATTTCACTCATGTCTACAGGGTGGGGGAGTGGGTACAGACTACTGTATGGCAAGAAGTTTTACTTGGGGGTTGATGAAAGTGTTTTGGAAATAGAGGTGGTGTTTACACAACATTACAAATATACCAAATGAATTGTTTACTTCAAAATGATTCTATTTATTATGTGAATTTCAGCCTCAGTGAATTATCTTTTTAAAATTTCACACATGCACAAACAATTTAAATTTCAAAATATTATAAGTTAAAGGTTTCACGTGTTATCTGAGAAACAAACAAAAAGTTTCAGAGTTAAAACATGTCTTACTGTAAATATCCCATCATTACACTGTAAAACTGAAACTAATATAATGTATGGCAATTATACCTCAATTTGTAAAATAAAGTTTGACCAAATCAGACATAAAATTTTTGTAAAGGTTTCTATACTCTCTGCATGTATTTGGAAAAATAAAAAATATATGTATTGAAGTTCTGAAATTGTAGAAGCTATATAATAAAATCAATATTAGGGAGGGAGTGTATTCTACAGGTAGCTCATATTTTACCAGCAGATTACAAACCATCACAAAACACATAACCACAGAGATTAAGTGTGGCTGCTAGGACTTAATCTCAGCATTCGTGATCTCCAACGTCTTGAGTCTCACCCCATGGTTTATGATACAGTTACATCACAATCCCTCAATAGAATTACAGCTTTGTCACTAATCTCTCCCTATCAGTTATCCTGTGAGGAAGGAAGCTGGAAGGCACCGCTAGGAGGAGGCAATGGCATGAATGATTGCATTCAGGTTCTTTCCACAACAATATCTGCAAGTCTGGGAGTGATAAATGGCACCCAAGTTATAAACGAGCATCAAGGTCAGCAGCACGAAGCAGCCAAGAGTTCAAAGAAGAGTCACAATTCTAATGGGTTCAAGAAAAGGCCACGTGCTGCTGGCGTGCATCAGCAGAGATAAATCCTCAGAAATGCCGTATTGCAATTACAGGACAGAATTAGAAGAGCCTGGTTATTGAAGAGCTAAGACTTTTGGCTCCCAATTGAACAAAGAACATTTATTAGCATAAAAGTCATTCATTTTCTGGAAAAGAGATGAATTTAATAAGATTCTATGACCATTCAAAAATCCCGGTGGAAAAGATATTTAAAATGTGAAATAATTCTTTGATACTAAAGATATATTATAACTAAACAACACTGATTTTCTTCTTGGTCATCACTTATTTTTTTTTAAATACATCTATAAAGAAAGAGTCCAGAAGAGACATGGGGAGAAATTGCTTTATTCTTTATGATTGTTTTAGGTTGTCATCATCTCTTTATACATTTCCTTAGGTGAACTGCTTAAAATAAAAATGTGATCTTTTCTTATAAATTATAATATACAAATTTTCTAACAATATAAAAGAGAAAAACCACTCAAAGGATGTCATAATGGAAAGTTACCTAAGAAATCCACTTGCTTGACCCTTTATACAATGAAGACACAGAAATGTTGAGGGTTTTTTCCCAAACTCATGTCACTGGGAATTGGTAGATTAGGATTAAAATCACTGGGCCCTGATGCCTACTCCTATTTTATTTCTACTTCATGAAAGGGCCCCTGTAGCATCTAGGTTTCTCATTGGAAGAACTGTAGTCCTCAAGCTTTCATTCTCTATAGATTTTATAATAGACTAGAGACACAGTGCATTTAATTCATGAACTCAGTGTTGGGGAGTAGTCCCTCAGCCCAGCTTGCACCTTCTCGCAGTCCAGGAGTCCTCAGAGGATGTCTGACTGATGGCTTAGGCCTGCGGGTAGTGGGCCTAAGCTGGCAGTTGGACATCCTTAGTGCTGTGCTCGCCAGCTGTGAGCCCAGTTCAGGACTTCTGGCTTAGTGGTGCTCCCCTAACGGGAGCACACTGATCACCAGGGGGCAACTCCTGCATTGAGCGTCCGCTCCCTAGTGGTCAGTGTGCATCGTTGTGACCGGTTGTTCAGCCATTCGGTCAATTTGCATATTAGCCTTTTATTATATAGGATTTCAATAATTTTTGTTATCTCTTATTTATTTGTTCATGAAGATCAAAATGAATTGTCCCATGTTAGAAAATTTTCTAGCCCATTGCAATGCAAGGCTGCAGAATACAAGAAGGAATAGTTATTCAAATCTCCATTATTTCTCAGAGAAAGAAGTCTTTAAACAAAGGACTGAAGATACTGGAAGAGCTTCTCTGCATGTTCACCCACTTCCTTAGGAGGAGATCACACCCTCCTCTGACAGTCATGGAGAATTCCCCCCTTTCTTTAACCAGCCGAATTGAAGGGTAAAAATATATTGCACCACATTTCTAATGAGTGATTAACATCAGTGTTATAATTTTCACAATGTTTTTTTTTTTTTATTAAACAACAGAATATGACTACAAAAAAACTACTGATTGCATTCAGCAATAAAAATGTGAGGCATATTTTGTATATGCATGCCTTTAAGACTGAAGATGATGTTACAAATTTCTAATAACAAGGCATTAACCAATGAAATGTACTAGATTGGAAAAGTGGCATAAAACTGTCAATAGTGCTAATCAAAAGACACAGAGCTCTTATTACCCAAACTGGTGAATAACCCAAGAATGACTTACTTGTCTTTAAAGACTATTTTTATATTAGAGGTCCAGTGCAGGAAATTCGTGTGCGGGTAGGGTGCCTAGACCTAGCCAGTGATCAGAACCAATCGGGGCCCTCAGGGAGCCAGCCAGGGCCTTCCTTTATTCCGCACTGCCCCCTGGTGGTCAGCACACATCATAGTGAACAATCAAATGCCCGGTTGGTCTCCTGGTCAAACTCCTGAGAGGACACACCATATTAGCCATATCTAATATAATAAAAGAGTAATATTGAAATTGACAGTTTCTCTGGGATGCCTAAGCCATGCCCACCAGCCAATCAGAGCAGCTGTATGCAAATTAACCCAGCCAAGATGGAGGCTGGCAGTCACGGAGCTAGAGTAAACAGCAGGCTTCCATTGCACCAGGAGTAAACTGTCTGCCTAGGCCGGGTGGGCCTCTCTCTGCTCATGGCAACATAGTTGCCATTATAGAAGCCACGGAGCTGAACCAAGAAGGAGGCTTCCATTGCACCAGCGATGGAGGAAACTGTCTGCCTAGGCTGGCTGGGCCTCTCTCTGCTCAAGGCAACATTCTTTCAATTATAGAAGCCACAGAGCTGAAGCCAACAGGAAGCTTCGTTAGCTGCCTAGGCCTGGCTTAAAGCAACAATGTATCAATTATAGAAGATAAATAAGCCCAGAAATCTGCTTCCAGCCAGCCTTGCTGGGATGTTGGGTCAATGGGAGCTGTGGGCAGCCTGAAAGCCTAAAAATGGCCCTCAGCCCCGCACCCAGGCTGCCCAGGCACCACAGGAGGGACTCGAACCCTGAAGGGACTGTGGGCAGCCTGAAAACAGCCCTCAGCCCCTCACCCAGGCTGGCCACACCCCAGTGGGGTAAGGGTCCACACTGGGTGGCTTGGCCAGCCTGCAAACAGCCATCAGCCCCTCACCCAGGCTGGCTAGGCATGCCAGCAGGTGGACATCCCTGAGGGGTCCCAGACTGTGAGAGGGCACAGGTCGGGCTGAGGGACTTCCCAAGTGCACAAAATTTGTGCACCAGTTTCCTAGTGTGTATATATATCTTAACTAATAAAAGCATAATATTAAAATTAACCATTTCTTCAGGATGCCTAAGCCACGCCCACCAGCCAATCAGAGTGACTGTATGCAAATTAGCCTAGCCAAGATGGCGGAGACCCCAGCCCAGGTGTGCGGCTTCTCTGGGGCTGCAGCCTCCACCATCTTGGGAACCTCCATCCTGGGAAGACATCTGGCACCACCCCATCACCTCCACCCCATCGCCTCCCAGGTGGAAGCCTCCGGGGGTGGGACTAGCCGGCCGGCCCTGGGAGGCCACCCAATCATTTCCCAGGAGGATGGCCTGGAGGGCCAGTGGGAGCTGTGGCCAGGCTGAAAACTGCCCTCAGCCCCTCACCCAGGCTTGCCACACCCCCTGGGGTGAGGGTTCCCACTGGGGAGCTTGGCCAGCCTGCAAACAGACATTGGCCCCTTGCCCAGGCTGGCCAGGCACGCCAGCAGGTGGACATCCCCAGAGGGGTCCCAGACTGCGAGAGGGCACAGACCAAGCTGAGGTAACCCCCACTCCAGTGCACAAATTTTTGTGCACCGGGCCTCTAAAATACATATATATATATATATATATATATATATATATATATATATATATATCTAAACTAATAAAAGCGAAATATTAAAATTAACCGTTTCTCCGAGACAGGGTAAGCCACGCCCACCAGCCAATCAGAGCGGCTGTATGCAAATTAGCCCAGCCAACGTGGCGGCCGCCACTCACGGACCTGAGTAAACAGCCCTTTCCATTGCAGCAGGAGGGAAAGTGAAGCTGCGCCCCTCAGCTCAGCTCCGA
>PVJC01004231.1:0-65174 GCA_004026665.1 Murina feae | reverse complement strand
GTGTATGTATGCTAGCGTGTGTTTTTTAATGCTAGCATTTTTTTAAGAAAAGTCCTAGAATCTCAAGAATCATTTAATTGTTTGATAGATAACTCAAATTGCCCTCCAAATTGTTATACTAATTTACATTTCTACTATATTAGTGAGAGGACCTATTTTCTTAAATTCTTCTTAGTTGGGTACTAATTTTTTGTTGTTGCCAATTTGTTGTGCTAAAATTGCTATCTTATTTTAATACGTGTGTGTGTTTTTTTAAATTTATTTCAGAGAGGAAGGGAGAGGGAGAGAGAGAACAGCAATGATGATGAAGAATCACTGACCAGCTGCCTCCTGCACTCTTCCTACTGGGGATTGAGCCCACAGCCTGGGCACGTGCCCCAACCGGGAATTGAACGGCTGGGCTATTTTATAATTTTGAAAATAAACCTTTACCTTGAATCATTTTTTTTTGTTTGGAGTGTGTGTGGGGGTGATGTGGGGAGGTAAGGATTTAGCTTCATCATTTTGTAAATGCATGACCAGTTGAGTGGTCTCTTTACATTGCTAAATTCCAGTGTAGTCCTGGGGCTATTTCTGAACTCTCTATTCCATTTCATTGACTTAGTGTCCCAGTACCAGATGTATTTCTCTATAGTTATACATTTTTAATACTTGATAAAAATATTAAAAATATTTATCTCTACCCACTGTCCCAGTTATACTTCTCTTAAAAATTATTAGATATTCTCAAACATTAAATATTCCAGATTTATTTTAGAGTCACTGTGCCATTAGGACTTTGACTGCACTGTGGTGGATTTAGGAGATTAATCTGAGCAAATCATTATGGGCCCATTCAACAAAACATGCTCCTGCAGTAAAGATTCCGTTTTCTCTTTCTTAATGTCTTATTTTGATGTTTTATTTATAAAACTCATGGTTTTGCAACATGATTAGTGACCATAACTAAACCTGTTAAAGCAAAATTGAAAATTTTTATTATCAAATCAATGTTTATATTTACATGCCTACCTGACATAAAATACTGATGGTTTTGAAGCAACCTGATTATGATTTTTGTTGGTGAAAGAACTTGGTTAAATCGGCTGTTGGTTTATATTTTTCCAGACTAAAATGTTGATGGGTGAAGTGATGAGAGAAGCTGCCTTTTCACTTGCTGAGGCCAAGTTCACTGCAGGGGACTTCAGGTAAGAAGACTAAATTGGGTGTTTTGAAAAATCAGTGTTCTATGTTCATAATTTCATTTAAAAGCCATTTTAAATTTTAAAATATTAGCATTAAATACAATTGCTGTATTGATAATAAGGAAGGACACTTTTAACCCCATCCCCTTAACATCACCGTCTTCATTACTGCCCACATGTATCTGTTACACAGTTGTAGGCACAAGATACTTAATATTCTATGGTCCGTTTTTATCTAACATTGTATCATAAACATCTTTTTCCTTGTTTTCACTTAGCCGCATCATCTTTCTCTAGCTGTACCATAACTTACTAACCTTTTTTCCTAGTGGAAGGCCTTTGGGTCGATTTGCTGATGTTTTTTGGTGTTAGAAAAGGTGCTCGATCCCCGGTGTAGTGTGTGCAGGAGGCAGCTGATCAGTGACCCTCTGTCCCTCTCCCTTCCTCTCGGAAATCAATAAAAATATATTTAAAAAAGGGGGTGGCATGACTTTAATGGCTTTTGTCATATTAATATACGCTTTACAAAGCATTCAAAATAGTTTAGTATTCCTTTGCAAAGGGGTTCTGCCAGTTTACTTGTTATGTGATTCCCCAAACAAACCTGTGCAGTAGATACACCAGGGGAGCAGTTATTCCCAGTTCAGTGCCTTCCTGAGTGAAAGGGCTATTTAGGGGCAGAGGTGGAAGTTGTTTTCAGGGAGTTTGATTTTAGTGGTTTTTGTTTCTTTTTCTTAATTTTTGTTGTTAATCCTTAACCGAGGATATTTTTTGCATTGATTTTTAGATAGAGTGTAAGTGAGGGAGGGAGAGAGAGGGAGGGAGGGAGAGAAAGGAAGGGAGGGAGAAGGGAGTGAGAGAGCGAGAGAGACTGAGAAACAACGATGAGAGAGACATTGATGTGAGAGAGACACATCAAATGCTTGCCTCCTGCACAAGCCCTGACTGAGGCTGGGGATCTAGGCTGCAACCCAGGCATGTGCCCTTGGCTGGGAATAGGACCTGCGACCCTTCAGTGCTTGGGCCAACACTTGTATCACTGAGTCACACAGGCCAGGGCTGATTTTAGTCTCCTTTACTCAGTGACACAAGGCCTTTATTCTTAGTGTTTCTTACCTGTCTAGGAGCATTACCTGCTGGGCCACATCTTACAGCCTGAGGGCCATAGGCCTTCGAAGCAGTAGACTAAGTTGTGCCAGTGTTGGTAGGATAACAACTTGGCACTGGCTTTTCCAAGCAGAGGGAGGGAATCAATAGTGTGTAAACGGTATGTGAATACCTTAGGGTGGTTATAGGGAAAACACTTCACAATAAAAATGGAGTCAGACAAAGCCAGATGGAAGTTAGGTAAGTTCTAGAAAAGGAATTGTACTCGTTTTGCCAAACTTTAAAGTTTTGAACAGCAAACCTAAAAGGAAAGAAAGCTTTCTCTAAACTACATTAACAGAATGAAAATCCCATGTCTGGCTGAAAACTCAAGTGATCCAAATACTATAAAATCATTCTTTGTGTTTTTTTATGATTAATTTTTATTCTTTGCTCTCTGAGGCCCTCCTGTGGAAGTAGTGATTTTTGTCCTTTTCTGGAAAAAGACTATTATCACAACATACTTAATTGTGATGCCTCACTCTTGTTAAAATTATCCAATGGCAGGTTTATTTTTCACTCTAAAAACTCAACTAAACCAAGGCCTCCTGTTTCCCCCCTGCAGCACCACAGTTATCCAAAATGTGAATAAAGCCCAAGTGAAGATTCGAGCAAAGAAAGATAATGTAGCAGGTAATTTTTCAACTGTTTAGACTCCATCGGGGAGAAAAGGTGACATTTTAAAATTAACCTGTTTATGCAGCAGTTAGAGGCCCGGTGCACAGATTCATGTACCAGTGGAGTCCCTTGACCTGGCCTGCGGGTGGGGCCAAAACCAGCTCTCTGATATCCCCTGAGGGGTCCTGGATTGCAAGAGGGCATAAGCCAGGCCGAGGGACACCACTAGTGCACCATCAGGGCTGGGGAGGTTGGCCAGCTGGGGAGGGATCGCGGGAGGGCTCCAGGGCATATCTGGCCCATCTTGCTCAGTCCCCAGCAGCAAGCTAACCTACTGGTTGGAGCATTCCCCCCCTGGTGGTCAGTGTATATCATAGCGACTGGTTGACTGGTTGACCGTCTGCCCCCTGGTGGTCAGTGCATGTCATAATGAATGGTTGAGAGGCCTTAGCATATCATTAGCATATTATGCTTTGGTTGAATGGCTGACTGGATACTTAGCATATTAGGCTTTTATTATATAGGATGTCTGGATATCCCAATTAATCTTTTCTACTTAGAGCAAGTTGATTGGCTTTACATGTTAAACCCATTGTAACTGATGATTTCCAGGGAGTTAGGGTAGGGGAAATGGGAAGTTGTTTAATGTATATAAAGTTAAGGTTATACAAGATGAACACATTCCAGAGATATGCTGTACTGTATAGTGCCAATAGAATAACATGGTGGTATGCACTTATAAACTTGTTAGGAGGAGAGATCTGATATTGAGAGTTACACACACACACACACACACACACACACACGCATTCACGCAAATACACAGGAAAAGAACACATAAAATCTTTTGGAGATGATGGTGTTTATTACCTGGATTATTGTGATGGTATCATGGGTGTATGCATATGTCAAAACTCATCAAAATGCACATGTTAAATATGTGCAATTTTTTTTTATATATTAAGTATATCTCAGAGCTGAAGGGTAAAAAAACCCACTGTAACAGTCAGATCCCTTATTATTCAGGCTAATTTAATTTTTGATAGGAAGGCAGGTTCCTAATTTTATTCCTTAAAATCAGTAACAATTCCAGACAATCTGTTGCCTTTTTCTGTGTTTAACAGGTGTTACCTTGCCAATATTTGAACATTACCATGAAGGAACTGACAGTAAGTGTCTCTGGGTTCTCTGATTCTTCTTCAAATGAATCTTATTCTGGAAAATGGTACTGGATTGAGTTTGTTGGTTCCCATGTTAGAGACTTATCTGATACAGTTAGGACAGTAGGTAATCAGTTTATCCAAAAAACGTTATGGCAGGGAGTCATTAAACATTGTACAGTCGGAAAATATTTTATTTTAACCTAGAGACATATAAGTGTACAGTCATGTAACGTTTTAAAAATATAAGCTCATGGCCTTTTTTGCATATGAATTCACTGTTTAGACTTCTAGGTTGTCTTTCTGCATAAATCACACCCATAATACATTGTTTATAGTTTCCAGTTTGGGTCTTTTTAAAGTAGAAAAAGACCTTAGACACTGATGCAATTTGAATGCTGAATCTCCCTAGAATTTATAGCCCACTCTCATTTTTTTTTATAACTGTCTTACCATTCCTTAATTTGACAGCATTTTTGGAGTAGTAAAACATCTTTGTTGAGTCTGTCCAAAATAATCAAATTTTTTTTTTTTTTTAGAAATATAACAGCATTCTTTCTTTGGCACTCATCTTTCATTGGCCCACATAAAATATTTAGTATAGTTGAATAAAGTAGAGCATTCTGGAGAGTCAGCTATTGGAGTGTCATTGTGCTGGGGCATCAGGCAGTCTGTTGTACCAGGGAATGGAGCACGTTGGTTACTCCAGCAATCTCCTGTAGTTAGAATAGTGTCCCTGTGCATACTGTCATATCCTACAGTGTCTGGGGAGGGAGATGGGCACTTCATGTTTGTGTTTAAATAGAGATAGTATATTTGTTTTTCCATTTTGGCACTGTTCTGACATCTTTTTTGGGGGGAATTTGAAGGGGAAGATTATTATTCTACAATTACAAATGTTGTCTGACTGGTTCTTTCAGGTTATGAACTGACTGGTTTAGCCAGAGGTGGGGAACAACTGGCTAAATTAAAGAGGAACTATGCCAAGGCCGTGGAGCTGCTGGTGGAGCTCGCCTCGCTGCAGGTAGGCGGAGAACCCCTGCTGCTTGGTTTCTAATGTTTGAGTGCGGATAGTCAGATCTTGGCTCAGAGTGTACTGGACTCAGTACTTTAGACTGTTTTCATGACCCTGGTGAAACAAGTCAAAGATGTTTTGATTTCTGAAATAGTGACTTCTGCACCATTGTCCCATCTTGTGTCACTAACAAAATGTGCAGTGGTGGTTTCACTCTGCTAGATGAGGACTGCAGCTTTAAATGCAGATTTAACACGGTGTATGAGTGAAAAGCCAGGTTTTCCTTTGTGGCCAATTAATGTGTATCTAGGTCATTTGTGCATAATTCTCTCCTCTTGCTATTTTTACAACTTTAGGTAAGTCTGAAGTAAGTTATAATAGCATGGAGATAGTGTTAGCGCTATGGAAATCTGACAATTTTTAACTTGTTCAAAGTACTGGTCTCGGTTTCCAAATGTCCTCTACAGGTGCCGTCTGAGTGGATCCCCAAAGGAACAGGGCAGGATTAGGAAGACTTTGTATTTACTTTATTTGTCCTCTTATTTTAGACTTCCTTTGTTACTTTGGATGAAGCTATTAAGATAACCAACAGGCGTGTAAATGCCATTGAACATGGTGAGTGCAGCCTGTGGGGCTTTGATCATCTGCTGTGCATGCCTCTGCATTTGTTGCATAACTGCTGGGATCAGGCACGACCACCGGGTGGTAACACTGCCTACAGTGGGCAGTGCAGTGCGTCAGTGGTGCTGTAGAATATTATTATTATTATTATTATTTTAATATATTTTATTGATTTTTTACAGAGAGGAAGAGAGAGGGATAGAGAGTTAGAAACATCGATGAGATACATCGATCAGTTGCCTCCTGCACACTCCCCACTGGGTATGTGCCCTCAACCAAGGTACATGCCCTTGACCGGAATTGAACCGGGTCCCTTGAGTCCACAGGCCGATGCTCTATCCACTGAACCAAACCGGTCAGGGCTGTAGAATATTAGTAAGTGCTTTGATAGGAGGTGTATAATTTGGGTGTTAGACGAGAGTGGTGAGTTCAAAATTATAGAATATTCTCACTGCTGGTTATACATTTAGAATAAAGAGTGGAAACTTAATCTTAAGAGCTATAGTGTTTTTAGTGCTTCCCAATGACTGAGTGAATGATGCATTTTTTTGTACACATCAAATATTTAATGTTAAATCCCTCTCCCTTAGGCCTGTGTCCTACAGAAACAATGTCCTATATTCTCTTGATTTCTGAAAATAAGTTTTCCCATTTGATGCATTATTTTCCATCTTTATTATTTCAAAACTGTGAATGCTAAGTATTAATGTAATACTTTTTGCTTAAGAAACTCAGTTTTCATTAAAGGAACATTTTTTCAATTTTAAGGTAAGGAGAAAAATTTGAATAGCAAAGAAACTATTTTGGTTTGTTAGTGTTAAAGAGGAAGTTACCTCATTTTTAAAAAACCGAAAACTCATTTCCTGACTGCTTGCTAGTGCCAGCCCTTGTACATGGAGTTACAAGCAAAACAGAATGGATAAGGTAATAGTTCCAACTCTCAAGTTGACATTCTAGAACAGGCAAATTCCATGTAAAACAGAACCTTAAGACTGACACAAAACACAGCTTACTGCATTCTCTGTGCCTTGATGCTCCACTTTTCCACAGATTGCTGTATATTTGCGTGCAGGAGATTAAAATCTTGTTCAGTGTTATATATTCACCAGGGGCCCAGTGCACGAAATTCATGTAGTGGGAGGGGTGTTGATCCCTCAGCCCGACCTGCACCCTCTCCAACCAGGGAGCCCTCAGGGGATGTCCTACTGAGGGCTTAGGCCTGCTCCCCGTGGTTCTCTGCTCTCTGCAGACCTGCCTGCTTGATGCCACCACAGGCCCTGGTGCCAGCTTGCTTGCTGTGGGGGAGGTTCCTGCCCTGCCCCCAGCTGCTTGTGCACACGTCAGCTCGGAGGGTCTGGGTCCTGGGGATGTTCCTGCCCCATCCCCAGCCCCTCTGTGCCTCTAGGACGGGGCATTTTGGGACCCCGGCCACTCTGGGCCTACAGGTTGAGAGTGGCCTGGCTCCCAATGACACCCATCCCCAGGATGCAGGTCGTTTGGTGCCTGTGTATGCAAATTAACCTATCTTTGCCAGGCTAATTTGCATACTCCTGACTGGCAGTGGGGTGTCACAAAGATATGGTCAATTTGCATTTATCTTTTATTAGTGTGGATATGAATTCAGTGAAATATATATTGTGGTCCAATGTTATCTGTCTATAGAAAAGACATAGAGGGCATATACCAAAATGTTTATAATAGTTACTTTAGAGTGGTTAGATTATACTTTTCATGTTGTTTTCTAAATTTTCTGCATTAAATGTACATTGATTTTATAATTAGAAAAAATAACTGGTATACAAATGAGCACTGGCAATTAGGAAAAAAAGGTTTAAAGTTCTCACGTGTATATATATTTTTAAATCCTAGTCATCATTCCCAGGATTGAACGTACCCTTGCTTATATCATCGCAGAGCTGGATGAGAGAGAGCGAGAAGAGTTCTATAGGTTAGTTGGAATTAGCAGTTATTGATCGTTTTCTGTTTTCCATATTCCAATGTCTCTATTTGCTGAGAAATTTGTTGGCTTCCCTTCTTTAGAATTAGCATAGATTGCATTTTACTCTGATATGTGAGAAGCAAGAAATAATATTGCCAAAGGCTATGAGGACAGGTCTATGCCAAGTTTTGCACATACCTAAAACAGCATCTCCAAAAGCTTTGGTCAGAGGCGCTATTAATAGACTTGGTTATTTTAAAAAGTGAAACTGTTTTATGGGGGTGTCTGTCTCCCACATAAAAAGAAACTGGATTAATCAGCCAGTATGTAATACATGTTCACTATGTTCCAGAAGGGGACATGACATAATAGTGTACACGATACCATTAGAGAATTGGTGCAATACTTGGAGAGAAATGCACATACGAAATTGGTTATGAACATTCAGAACTGGTACGGTCAATAAATACTAAGTAGGTGGGGTATAGGGTCAGTGTGCCAGGTTCAGAAGTGGGAGACAGATGAAGGCAGGCATGTTCAGGAAGATATGGCCCTCTTAACTCTGAGCAGCGTCTGAGTATGATTTATAATCTTAATTATCAAAATTTATTTAGTTCTGTCCTTCAGTGATGTTTAGGGTTATGATGAGCCAAATGGAATGATATAAAATTTTAATAAATGCCTAAATGCTCAAAATCTGTTCCAGTATCAGAGAATAGATTTCAGAGTTTATTCACCTTGGGAATAGGAGTTTTTGAAATCAGTTATTAGCTTAAAATATGTGTATCCTACCTCAAATCTTTTAACAGGCTATAAATTACTAAAATTGAAATTAAAGTTTTGTTCTAGTGTGTGTTTATAATCCTTGTTACAAAACTAGAAGAAAGCAAATCTACTTAGTACTGAAATAGCATTCAGAAAAACCCTTTACTTTACAGGTTAAAGAAAATACAGGAGAAGAAAAAGATTCTCAAGGAAAAAACTGAACGGGAATTGGAGAAACGCAAGATAGCTGGAGAGGTGACGGAGCCTGCCAATCTTCTGGCTGAAGAGAAGGATGAGGATCTTCTGTTTGAGTAATCTTGCCTGCTCTGGTTCTTTCAGAAGTCCTGACATGGTATCATTTGAGTTCAGTCTGTAGGTTTGGTTCGTGTGGTTGTTTATTTTTTGGTCTAATTTCACTGGTTGTAAAACTTCCCTGGATGTCCATTTATGGGATTACTTTTGCAGAATCCTAATTTACCAACCATTGATCACAGGTGAGATTTAGAGAACCTGTTTAGGAACTTGTAGAATTTATTCTGCAGAAGTGTCACCCTACCCCAGTCATAAATGGTTACAAGTGATTGCCTTACCAGCATCAGGCATATTAGGAAATTCCCCTTAGGAACCACAGTGGTCTCAGGTCAATACAAGGAGGCCAGCTACTGTAGGAGCACCCTCCATTCCTCCCCACCCACACACCCCTGGCGCTGCTGTCTGACATAGCTGCAGCCATCCTGTGTTTCTGTGGTACTTCTCCAGCTCTAGGAAAGCCTTCCCTTAATTTACCTTGCATGACAGGTCTCTGTTTGTTCTGTCATGGAACAGTTGTGCCAATTTGCATGTGATTGTGGTATAAACAGTAAAATGATTAAAAATGAGTTGCTTGTTTTTTTAAAAGAAATTAAGGAAACAGAACTTAGTATCTGTGCCGTAGGGAGTATTCCTCTGTGGTGAAGAATAAGTTAAAAGATGTGTGTGTTTCACCAGAGGTTCCAATGGACTGACTTCTGGCACAAATGTAAAGACAGGATGGTCATTAGATATGCTGAAACCTTGAATGGCAGAGGATATAAATAAAGCAAAAAAAAAAAGTACTCGGCTTTTTTTATTTGAAATATAATTTTACTTTTTATTTTTACAATACAGTGTGCAGTATAACATCTCAAAATAATAGAGTGCAGATACAGGACAAGAGTACAAAGGAGGATTAACAATAATGTCAAAGGTCACCTTATTAAGGCTAAATCCCTGGTTCATATTTTCACACACATTCATAAAATTACATTCAAATTATTCCTTATCGATACTCATTCCTTACGCCATGAGAAAAGGGAAAAAAAATCCAGACATTAGATTTTCATAGATAGCAAATGTGGATTAGTCTAAATACTGTTCTCCTTTTTGTTTGTTCTCACTTAAGATTTACTAAAGGGAGATATTTCTTTATTTGAACTAGCACATGCATTTTATTAGCTATCGGTATCATTCCTATAAGTGGTTAAGACCTCCCCCACTCTGGGGTCTCCAATCAGAACCACAGGGGACAGGAAATGGAACTGGCCACATTGGCTAGGTGTATAGCAAGGGTTGTTTCCATTTTCTTTCAAGGAAGTTAGCAACAACTCAGCGTTCATTTGCTTAGGGACTGTGGTAACTATCAGCACATCCATATCACTGGGAGAAACGTTTCTATGCCTCTACCATTGCTGATGAGGAAAGAACTATAAGACTTCATTGACCCCCAAAATATCTTGTCACTTTAGACCTCCTAAAGCATACTGTGGGGTATGTACCCTGGTAGGGGATTTGCTTGTTAAAGCCATAGGAGTCTTGCTAGCACATGGCATATTGGATCAATGGTCTGCAGATTAACTCAAGGAATGGAACAGCCACTGACTGACACTGAAATCTCATTCTAACGCAATTAAAGCTGCCAACATTTTAGATCTTAGGGTTAAAAACAGTTGTCAGTCACGATAAGCAGCTCACAAAACTCCACTGTCTACCAATGACTGCCTTTCATTCCTGAGGAGAAAAACTGCAAGACTGAGAAGATGAAGTGCTTCTATTCCTTGGTTTCCAATGCTAAATATCAGTGTGAGCTTTGCATTTCCTGCTATAAACTTGGAGTGTTTCAGACCCGAAGAGACAGTGTGTATGGTATTCCTTCTCTAAACCCAGGAGGCTTCTTCCTAACGAACATTTTGAATTTCCACATAAGATACACACTGCAGCCAACTTCAATGCCATGCAAATTTGAACAGAAAAAGGCAACGTATAAACTGTACATTTGTTCAAATAAAAGTATGTAGACAAGAAAAAAATCAAATATACATATGACACAAACTACCCATTAAAAACTGCTTACATTAAATTAAGTGACAATTCATTATTATTCCAGTGTTTAGCGTTAAGAACAGGAAATGTAGCTAAAGTCATCACAAACATAAAACAACATTCACATTTGAGGTTGGTTGTCACACATCACACCATCCCTAAAGGCTTGAAAAGACTACAAATCAACTTTCCATGCCAGTGTGAAAATCCCATTAGTTTAAACATTTATGATTTAACAAGCTATTGCATTATGGTCCTAAGAGACAGATGTTAGGACTAAGGCCTCTTTATATATGTTTAACTTCTCCCACCCCCACCCATGTTCCTTTCCTTAAAATGTTCAAATGACTTTCAGGTCATTCTTTCCTTCTGATCTCAAAGTCAATTGTCATAGTATCTCCCTCAGATATAATTTTAGTCCAATCTGAACAAGTGTTAACAACCATTTGTCAATCTATTAAATATTAGTATACAGTACAGCAGCTATATTCATCACAGAATTCCAGTTTATTACCTGTATATATCACAGTCATCAAATTATACTGTGCCCCTGTATAAAAAATGCAAAAACTGTCAAAGGTGCTATGTCCTTTCATGTATATAAAAAACTTCATTATGAGAAACGGTCAACACAGTTTATATGAACATCTGCCATTCATAAAAATGTAACTTACACATTCTGTTGTACTATGCAGATCAGAGAAAGGAAGCAAGGTTATCAAATCAGTTGTGACAATTTAAGGAAAATTCATAAAATCCTATCTTTAAAAAGATCATCATGCGCTTAACTAGATCAGAGTCTGTAGTAAAGTCCAATCCACAAAGCTTGAGCTAAAAATTGGTGCTTCTAACGGAATGTTTTTCAAGAAGTAAAACAAAGTGAATTCAAGCCTACGAGTAGCTCCAGACCAAAGTGGCACCTTAAAACATATTTTAATCACTCTAAACTAATGTATTTTTTTGTAGTGAGGTCTCAAAATCTGGTGTGTATATATTTTCAGCACAAAACATTTTTAAGGATGGTATTTCTGATGACTAAATCAGTTATCTAACTAAATAAAATCTTGCCCAGTACAGAGAAGCACAGTCCCTACCCACCCCCCCAAATTCCCATGAAGTCATTTAACTGTTAAATAACATTAATATTTGTAACTATGTGAGACATGGACTGCTGTGTATATACACACACATTTTTCATGGATCTGTGACTAGGCAGAAAAGATTTAGGTGAAAACAAGGTTTTTATATAGATAAAACCTTTGAAAGCTTCCATTTAGAATCCCCAAACGAGGCAAGAACCAAAAGCCACAGGGAATAAAGACTGCTGTGCACAAATTAGCTGTGGGGATTCTCTTCTCACTAGTTTGTGATCTAGCAACAGACCTACTTGCGTGCCACCTTACCCGCACAGTCTTGCTGAAGTATCAGGTTTACCTTCGTACTGACAGTGCCAGATCAAGTCCAATCATGCCACAGATGGATGTTTCCTTCACCTCAGCCAAGTGGACGGCACCCACTGAGGTTCAGTATCAAGTTTGTTAATTAACCTAAGTAATTCCTGATAGGCTTTATCAAGATCTGAATTCACAATTGCCGTGTCAAAGTAGTGACCATTGTTCTGCTCCATTTCTCTAGTTTTCTCAATGATTTCTCTCAACTCTTCTGGCTATAAAGAGTAGATAAAAAGTGTGAGGTTAACACCTTACGAAAGGCCAAGGAACAAGTAAACTGCTTTCCTTCTCTCAAACTACTCCACCTCAGGAGCTCCTTCCCAGTCTTGTCCTGCCCACAGTGACTTCCTTTGCTCTTCTGGCATCTTCAGGACTCACACTGTGATATAATCTATACTGTGATTTAGGTTTTCATGTTTCTGTCTTATTTCACCCACAGACCTTATCTTCAAGAGCAAAGACCGTTACTTTGAGTTCACAGACATTCATTTAAAAATGTTTTAGGGCATCCTAACCTCTTACTAAAAAGAAAATTCTCTGGAACACAGAAGTGAACCTTTATGGGTGGAGCAAGAGCAGCAGAACCCAAAGCACCATATATTCTTGGCTCTAATAGAGTTAGGCAAGTTAAATGTCTTATTGGAAAAGCAAAGGATCAATAGAATGGGTATCTTTTTTAATGAAAATATTGCTAGTCAACCCAAGATTTAATAATTGAATACAGCTGACGCTTAACACAGGTTTGAACTGCACAGGTCTACTTATAGGCAGATTTTTTTCAATAAGTATCTGTATAACTATTTTCAATCTGAGGTTGGGTGTCTGCGGATGTGGAGGGCCAACTGCATGCATTGATCTACACCATTTTATACAGGGGATCTGAGCATCTTCGGATTTTGGTATCCACTATGGGTGGATACCTCACATATATTGAGGGTCGCTAATTACCTACTCAGCTTAATATGTTAAATTTCTACATTGTTTTCAATACACAAAAAAGGTCTTTAAGACGCAAAAACTATACTAAGAAGAGTTAGGGAAACAACACAGAGCAGACTACTTTAAAATACTGGGTAAGGGAAACAACTATTTCACATAGACAAGCAGGTGACGAGGCTGGGTGCCTCTGATTATCAGGCACAATTGTTCAAGAAAGTGAAACTGCCTCCAAACCACCCCTGTCAATAAAGAAAACTAAACTCAAGTCCAAATGTCTGATATAAAAGTTACCTACTATATTGGACCTATGATACAACACTGTATCATTCAGCTGGTTGAACTTCTATTAACAGTAGGAAAACATATTAAAAGTCTGACAGTTCTGGCTTGTCCTGAGGCCGTTGCTTGTGTAGCTCTCTCATTTTCATTCTGGAATGTTGTGCATCTGGCTGTGGTACACAGAATCCTTTGTTCCCTAACAAGGACTCTGCTACACTATTGTAACCAAACACACTGACATTTTTGCTGAAACTTACGTCTACTTGAAGCTTAAGATTATTGAAAGAACATGCCAGAACTCAAAACAGAATATAATCTTTGTGGTGCTAGAGTTGAAATGTAAATGTTAAACCTAAAAGCTTACATAGATTCATATGAATAGCCAATCAACCTAGTTTTTCTTTATCAAATATAAGGCATTATTTAATCTTTTCCAAAAATGGCTTGTATATAACTTATTTTGTTTTAATTTCCTCTTACTTTTCAAATTATAATTCACGACTAAAATGAAACAAAATGTTTTTGCTCAAAATTAGCCAATAAGGGAAAGTGACCAAGTTCAGACTATCAGTTTACCACTCTCAAGCCCCCTTTAGCAGAACAGATTCTGAGGTTCAAAGGACAATCAGTTGGTTTTTTACATTCTGTACCCAGAGAAACACCGCCACTTTCCTAGCTAGCACAATTTCATTCACTTAAAAGTGAGGATTTGTGTTTATACAACACTTCCATTTTGTGAGTGATAAAGCACTGCTGGAAATACCAAAGGAGATAAAAACAAAACGTAAGTGAAATTAAAAGGCAACAAATACATCACCCTCTATCCAATAAATACAGAATATATATTCTTACTAGCGTGCATGGACATACACCAATACAGAACACAAGTTGGACCATGAAATAAGGTTCAGCAAATTTGAAAGACATAACTTTCAGAGTATATTCTTTGACCACAATGGAATTATAAATCAATAAAATATTTTAGCCATATGTGATTTAAAAAATGAAACAAAAAGCCCATTTCCACTCCTACCTCACACTAAAACAGAGATGAAACTGAGATAGATCACAGAACTAAAAGTAAAAGCTAATACAAGAAAGTTTTTAGAAGAAACCAGAGGATAAAATCTTCATAATCCTGGAGTAGACTTTTTTTTTAGTATAAGAAAATCATTATAAGAAAAATGAAAAAGTGTACTTCATTAAGATTAAACATTTCTGATTTTCAAAAAAATTAAAAAGATACAAAGACTGAGAAAGTATTTATATACAGTTATAGAGAATAAGAAAAGTAACAATTAAAAAAATAAGACTTGAGGCATTTCACAAAAGAACATGCCTAAACAACTATGTGAAAAGATGCTATCATCAGTCAACGGGAAAATATATAATGATAAAACTTCACACCGACTAGATCTAAAAAACTGCTACATACAATAGTAAAAGTTGGTAAAAATGTGGAGCCAATGGAACCAAAGTGAGAGCATAAAATGGCAAAATGTTTTTAACACAATTTGGCAGTTTTTATACAGTTAAACAGGCACTTAGCATCTGATGCAATTCAAGAGGATGAAAACATATGTCTACCAAACGACTGAATGTTTAGGGCAGCTTTGGTCACACTAGTTAAATATTAGAAACCACCCAAATATTCTTAACTGGTAAATGGACAAATTGTAATATATTTAGATTATGTATCTATATAAAAGCCTAAGCGACCATCACAACCGAACGGACGACTGAACGGGCTACGTGGGGCAACCAGACAACTGAACAGCAGGCTGCATGGGGCAACCAGGCCAAAGGGGTGAGGGAGAGACGACCAAACGACTGAGTAGCAGACTGTGCAGATGGTGGCGCCCACAGACAGTAAGGAGGGAATATGCTGACTGCCACGCCCTCAAAGATGGTGGCACCCCCCAGCCAGTAAGGAGGGAAAATGCTAATTGACTGCCATGCCCCCAAAGATGGCAGTGCCCACAGCCACAAGATGGTCACAGGGGAGGGTAATTAAGAGCAATCAGGCTGGTGGGGAGGGCAGTTAGGGGTGACCAGGCCGGTAGGGGAGGGCAGTTGGGGGCGATCAGGCCAGCAGGGAAGCAGGCGTCGATCAGGCTGACATGGTAGTGGTTGGGGGTGATCAGTCTGGTAGGCAGAAGTGGTTAGGGGCAATCAAGCAGGCAGGCAGGCGAGTGGTTGGGAGCCAGCAGTCCTGAATTGTGAGAATGTCCAGCAGTCAGACATTCCCCGAGGGGTCCCAGATTGGAGAGGGTGCAGACTGGGCTGACGGACACCCTCCCTCCCTCAGTGCACAAATTTCATGCACTGGGCCTCTAGTAGTATATATAGCACTTAGCAATAGAAGATATGAACTACTGTTAGATGCAATATAGATCAATATCAAAACATTATGCTGATATAGAGCCAGATGCAAACCTAAACATACTGTGTGGTGCCATTTATATTAACTTCAAGAACAGACAAAAAAAATCTATAGTGACACAAAGCAGATTAGTGGTTGCCTTGGGAAGACTGGAGGGGTATTAACTTAAAAAGAGCATGAGAGAATTTTTTGGAGTGTTGAAAATGTTCTAAATCTTGATTGGCATGGTAGTAACACAGGTATGCATTTTGCCAAAACTCACTGAATTATACCAGTAAAATGTATACATTTTATTTATGTACAGTAGCTTCGATAAAGCTGATTTTAAAAAATTAGAAAATTCTAATTAGAAAATCAAGCATATTGTATACCATTAAATCATTTTGGTATTGATGAAGTCCATGCTTTAAAAATAGGTATAAAACTGCTATCTTTCTAGACCTCACTCAAATTAGGATGGCTAATTCAAAATAAAGTAGGTAAAAAATTCCATGAGAGCATTGCCAGGGAACACTAATCAAAAGAAAGTTGTTTACCATGTTGTGGACTGGTGTATGGCCTTTGGTACGACATTGAATCCTTGTTGAAGAAGAATAGCCTAACTAAAAAAGAGTGTGCATGCTCGAAACAGAAAAGAAGGCTGAACGAGCAGAATGGAGTTCACAGGTCCTTAAGGTGCAGCCCTTTTTCTTGTTTACCAAAGCAGTTACTGGGCACTAAGTTTCATGGAGGATTAACCTTATTTTTCTTATTATATGTTGTGATCCTCCTCAAAAATAGCAAGTGACCATGTCTCATATTTCCTGTGTATCATCCCAAGTGCTAAGGACACTCTGATCCCACTTACTTATGAACTTATAACTGTGCTGCAAAAAATAAAGAAGGGGTGAAACACTACTTTAACCAGCTAGTCTACTTAGCCTAAACATTATGTTCAACATATAGGATGGGGAAATCCCTGATGTCTATAGCCTAAGACATTGAAAAATACTAGTTTCCCCTATATACAGATTGAATAAGAAATGTAAGTAGACCTAGAGTGAAAAAGCGTATCTTGAGGTAAGAGGGTTGCTGGCTGTGGTAATGTCAAGAATCAAAGGAAAAGCGTGTTGTTATATGCTTTGAATGACTTTCAAGGAAGAGCATTATTACATGTTTTTATGGCTTTTAAGGAGAATTAGGGGCGTAGCAAATGAAATAAGTGACTTCACTATTAAATAAAAATATTATAAAAATCAGAAAAAAACAAAGAAGAGTAAATATCTATTACTTTGACAAAGTAATCCACATGAGTTTTTAGTTCACACATTTAAATAAAAAGCCAATGTTTTCTGATTACCAGTATACTATCACTGAATTATTAATGTTTAGTATATGATAGACTATACCTCAACCATGTCCATCATCTAAGATAATTTAAACATTTTTCCATTTCAGATCATGTAAGAAGATCAGAGGGAGGAGACAAACAGAATACAAAGTTTCAATGAGAAAAAAGAGAAAAACCAGGGCACTCAATGTTGGCTCCCCACACATGCAGAATATCTATGGAGAACAGTGGGCAATCCCTAAGAATATGATGATCCCTTTTTGTGTGTGTTAGAGGTATCACATAATCCCTGCTGGAAATACACACATCCATGTGAAAATCAAGGAAGTGTTAGGGAATGACAAAAATGACATTTGTGGTACAATAGGGAATGTGTGGGGAGCAAGAGAAGCCACCTTCTTTGGAGAGCTGCACAGTCTAACCAGAGACAACCATGGCAAGATGGGGGAAAGTGATACGGCAGAAAGAATAATCCCTTTGCAAGCTCAAGCTGATGTAAGTACTGTGACATGAGAGGCCACGAGTGGAATAGTACAACAATATAAAACTGTACCTTTCAGTGAATAGTACATTATAAAACTGTACCTTTGGATTCTTGCCCTCTTTGGCCAACAATGCCCGAAGTCTTTCTTGTGAAGGGGGGGCAATAAAAATAATATATGGTTTCAAGTCTGAATTCCGGAGCGTCTTCAATGACTGAAAAGAAAAGATATTTTGGATCTTTAAAATAATTGTCATGATTTAACTGCTTCCCAATAATATACTTAGAGTATAATAATGTCATTAATCAGCAATCACACCATAACCTATGAGTGTTTCCAAACATCTTCATAACAAAAAAATTCACAATATTTTAAGATCCTATCATTCACTGTAAAAATATATTGTGTACCTATAAAATCACACAAACATACACACACAAACACACACTATTGACACACTTTTTATGTAATGAAATAAAAGTGAATGACTAAAGGATTACAACTATGTAATGTTAAAATACCCTGCTTTAAGATCACATGCAGATTATAACAACCGTATTAAAATTTATTTTAGGGAAAGTAGAAATGAGCAGTCACTTTACAATGTGCTAGGGTCTAAATGGAAGCACAATCCGAGAAAAAAACCACACACACACACACAATTTTGGAAAAGCACATTCAAGAAAAGGAGACTATCTGAATTGGGAGGTGTAGCTTTCTTTTTTTCTTCTTTTAAAATTTTTAAAAAATCCTCGCTTGAGGATATTTTTCCATTGATTTTTAGCGAGAGTGTGAGAGAGAGGGAAAGACACAGAGAAATATCCATGTGAGAGAGACACATCGACTGGTTGCTTCCTCACAAGCCCCAAACAGGGTCTGGGCCGGGGTATGTGTCCTAGACCGGAATCAAACCTAGAACTCTTTGGTCCACAGGCGGAAGCTACGTCCACTGAGCCAAACCAGCTATGGCAGAAGGTGTGGCTTTCACCTCGCCTTTGCCACTACATGACAGTGTGCTGTCAACTGAAGCACCTCATCAAAATGGGAATTACAGGGACATACCCCCCTTTTATTAACCTAAAAACAGTAAGACAGTATGTTTAACTTCTCAATGTTCTCTGGTACATCTGCTGGCACAAATAATATAAGAATTCTGAAGGAGTGTAGTAAAAACACATACTTCTCTCAAATATTTACAATTGAATTAGTAGACTAAACTCTTTTATCTACTAAAACAAAACAAAAAAATCTAATTATTATTTCAAGAGAGCCATTTCATTTATTTTCATTATTATTTTTGAATCCTCATTAGAGGATATGTTTTTTATGATTTTTTTTAGAGAGAGAAAGGGAGAGAAAGAGCTAAACATCGAGTGCTTCCTGTATGTGCCCTGGCCAGGTATCGAATCTGCAACCTAGGGATGTACACTGGGAATTGAACTCATCACCTTTTGGTGTATGGGACAACACTCCAAGGGAACCACTTTAGGGTCAATTTCCTTTCCTATACATCTATTTATTAATCACTGCTTTATTTCCTGAGTTGACATACTCAGTAGATTAAGTTTTATCCTGAAGCTGTCTAGTCTAGAAAAACTTTCCCACAATTAACACTCTCACAAATCCCAAATTTCTAAGTTACTGTACTAAATTTTAGAAAATATGTACATGTATATGTGTAAATATGTATGTATTTGACTCTGAGGAAATCGAGATTTAGCAATCTGTCTGATTTCAGATAGGGAGTCAGTGGGAAAAGGTGTAATTATGTCCCATGGTTCATGGACCAAAATACAGTTTCCACTAAACTACTTTGCACCCTAACCCAAAACAGCTTTACCTGTGTACGAAGACTTAAAAGACATATTTTCCCAGAGTTGATCACTTGCCGTACAGAATCTATGCTGGTTCCATACAGATTTTTCTCAAATTCACCATGCTCAATGAACTTTCCAGCTGCTATGTCTGCTTCGAATGCTTGCCGAGAAACAAAGTGGTAATCTCTACCGGCTACTTCGTGATCTCGCCTATTGCGAGTTGTATCTAGATAGACAAAATCAGATAAAAATAATTGGTATTGATCAGGGTAAAGATGGGGGGTAATTTTGCTAATCAGAAAAAAGTTTTATTTCATAATACAGATTATAAAATAATGAACTGAGGAGATGTTAAGAGCCCACGTGTTTAATTTAACACTGGTTTTATTTCTAGACTAGGGGCCCGGTGCACAAAATTTTGTGCACTGGGGTGGTGGGGGAGGGGGGTCCCTCAGCCCGGCCTGTGCCCTCTCACAGTCTGGGACCCCTCTGGGGATGGCTACCTGCTGGTGTGCCTGGCCAGCCTGGGCGAGGGGCCAATGTCTGTTTGCAGGCTTGTCAAGCACCCCAGTGGAGATCCTCACCCCAGAGGGTGTGGCAAGCCTGGATGAGGGGCCAAGGGCAGTTTTCAGGCTGGCCACAGCTCCCACTGACCCTCTGGGCCATTGCTGGGAAGCAATGGAGTGGCGCTCGCCACCCCATACGCTTCCCAGGAGGGGGCATGGGGTCCCCCCACCTCCCAGGCTTCTCCGCCTGGGAGGCGTCCAGTCTTGCTGGCCACCAGATCGGCCTCCCGGCAGGGGGCTTATGGGGTCCGGCTTGCCCCGGGAGGGCGTTGGGGCCCCGACTGGCCTCCCCGCAGGGGGCTTGCGGGGTCCCGCTTGCCCCGGGAGGACATTGGGGCCCCGATCGGCCTCCCGGCCGGGGGCTTACGGGGTCCCGCTTGCCCCGGGAGGACGTTGGGGCCCCGATCGGCCTCTGGGCCGGGGGCTTGCGGGGTCCCGCTCGCCCCGGGAGGCCGTTGGGGCCCCGATCGGCCTCCGGGCCGGGGGCTTGCGGGGTCCCGCTCGCCCCGGGAGGCCGTTGGGGCCCCGATTGGCCTCCCGGCCGGGGGCTTGCGGGGTCCCGCTCGCCCCGGGAGGCCGTTGGGGCCCCGATCGGCCTCCCGGCCGGGGGCTTGCGGGGTCCCGCCAGGCTGGTCCCCGCTTCCTCCGATAGCTTCTCCGCGGGGGAAGGCATCTGGCGGCCCAGGGCCCCAGATACCTTCCCAGGACCCAGGCTCCCAAGATGGCGAAGCCCAGGGCTGCGGCCTCCGCCATCTTGGCTGGGCTAATTTGCATACAGTCACTCTGATTGGCTGGTGGGCGTGGCTTAGGCCGTCCCGAAGAAACGGTTAATTTTAATATTACGCTTTTATTAGTTTATATTGAGAAATGAACAAAAATTAATAGTTATTAATAGATATATTAATAGTTATATTAATAACAACGTATTTTATGCTATTAATAGTTATATTAATAACAACGTATTTTATGTTTACACTTTAAATTACTTCATCTTGCATTTATAACACTACTGTTCACCTTTCCTGAAATTTATTTCTATAAGGTTAGGTGCTATATAAGGAGGTATCATATAATTTTTCAACAGAACTTCTGTGTTCAGAGATTTGTCTAAATTTCTATCTTCTCCATCAGTTGTTGAAACCAGATGTTGATTCCACACTGAACAGGGAATTATAAGAAGTGCAAAATGAAATTCATTTAGAACCCATATTCTTAGGAAAATTGAAATTTCTTAAGAAGATCTTGTTAAAACAAGTTTTTTTTCCCTGGACAACAATGTTTTGATAAAATGAGTGAAAAATTGCCCGTGTAAGTTAGATTCTAAAGCGGTGAACTGAAAAGCACAGGAAAATAAGAATGCATCCAAACTTACGAGGAACTGCAGCTGCAAAGCGTTCTTTCTCTTTGTTCATGAGCCTCTGACGTAATTCATTCTGGCCACAGTTCTGTGGACCAATCAAAATGATAGGTCTTTTCCTATTTGCTGGCTGATGATAAAGTGACATTTCCTCATAAGTTAAGATTTCTTCATTGTCATAGTCTTTAGAAAAAGAAAAAGTTAAGCTCTTTAGACAAAATTATTGCTATGTAATATATACTCACAGATCTTCCGAAAAAAAACTGAAAAGAGCACAATTTATTATTAAAAACGCTTTAACTTTTTAGATCAAGATAGTATTATATCATAAGTATTTTCCGCTGTCATTATAGCCTTTCCAGGATACTATGAAAATAAATCACACAATATATGAATCATTGTAGAAATTTTTATTGCTTCTCTTATTTCAGACTGAATGTTTAATATAATATTACAATACTGATCCTTATGTAAAATAGCTAGTTTGCAGCCAGTACTTTTACAGGGGGAGGGCGGGCACCAGGTGATAAACTAATGAGAATAACATCTACCATTTTTGTAAAATGATGATACTAACACATTATTTAGAGGGTTGGTTTAAGAATCAGACCTAATGTGCATGCTGAGCACAATATGTGTATGGGACAATACTCCCAGGGAACCACTTTAGGGTTAATTTCCTTTCCTATACATCTGTTTATTAACCACTGCTTATATTTCATGCACAATACGTGGCAGAACATTCAAAATAGTGGCTATAACCACAGCTATCAGAGAAAGCTGGAATACTTTTCTTAGATTATATAACTTGCCATTCACACTTCCTGCTTTTATATTTACTTTGTTCTGGAATACTTGAGGTCATGATTCAAGAAGAGGTATAAATTACGAGAGGTGGGGTAACATTCCTAAAGCCCATAATTCAGATGAAATCAGAGCTGTGAAGTGGGGAGAACAAAGGTAGACAACAGCAGCCTGCCATCTTCTCACGCATACCAGTTCATCTGCCTGGGAAAGAATGTCAGCTGTGCAGTCAGACCCTCCCAGCTGTAAGTTCCCTGGAAGCAGGGGACCATCTTAGTTGTGCCAGTGCTTAACACAGAGCACAGAGTAGGAACTATATTTGCTTAAATTTCAGCTCAACCATAACTTAGTTGTAAGAACTTAAGCAGGTTACTTTAATATCTGAATTTGAATTTATTAATCTGTATGCTCAAGGAATTTATTGTGAGAACTAAGTGGAAGGTATTGAAAGTATATATAGTTAGCCTCTCTAGAATAAAAGTTATTATAAATGAGTTATTAATAAAAATATTAATTATGACGACACCTTCCCTTCTCAAAATACTTTTCACTCTGAAAAACCTGAGTTCCTTCTTCTAACATGTATAATCAGACTGTGGCAGCACTGTGATTTGGTTTATAATCTGTAGATTTCAGATTTGCAAATTTTCCAGAGTATAATAGCTTCATTAGAGTTGAATTAATTAATTTTAGTGCACTTCAAAACATGAAAAACAGATTTAATCAGCTACCCAAATATAGAGTAAAGGATTAAAAATTCAATAAATCTTCTTAGTTACATAAATATAACAAAGCATTAAGGTTGTTTATTTTGGGAAAAAATTTTTTTTTAAGTAAATGAAATCTCTGATATAATTTTGTAACATCTTTTCATTGATTTAACTTATGCTACCTAAAAATACTTTAAGGTACTGAGAGAATAAGTCTTATATATTGTTTAAGAAATTAAGGATTGCCTTGACTTTATTATTTGGCTTGTTTCGAACATGAACCAAAGCAGAGGTAGAATATCTAATGTCCACACAGACCAACCAAGAAGGTAACGAGAGCAGGAAATCAGGTTTGGTTTATAAAAATTGGATGTTGTGCAAACTGTTAAACTAAGACAGTAGTAGGTGCCCAATATAAAGGCAACAGTCTTCATCAGGTACAGCAGAGTGTTGTCACCTGGGAATATGAATCACATGTTATTAGAGCTTTTAATTTTAAGAGAAGTATCAACTTTAAAATAGAACAAAAAAACTCCATGTACCTGACTCTGCCAGCAGGTAGCAGGATATGTGGAATGGGTTGTCATAGTACAGGAGTTATTATAGACAAAATATTGTTTACTTAAAATACAGCTATATGGTCAGAATTTGTTAGAAACATGTATCAATTTCACAAAGAGTTTGAGTAGAAAAAAATTAGAGAAATATCAATATAACACTATATATATTCATTGTACTTTAATTTTTACATCAATTTTCTCCAAATTCAAAATACTGCATTACTCATAGGATTCTAAAAGAAAATAATTTTTGTTAAATGACTTTCTTAAGCCCTTGTGTCATATTAAGAGGCAAAATAGGACCAGAAACAAAACTACCTGAACATACCAATTTAATTTCTTTCAAGTGCTAAATATTGGGCCTCTTTCAGATATAAATTCAGCTATCTCTGAGAATGGAACTTACCATCATTTTTATTGGCATTATATAAAACCTTTTTCCTCTTCTTTTTATTCTTCTTTGCACACCATAATTTTCCTGTTGAATAATCATAAACATAACTATAAATTGGTATTTGTTTCCTCAAACAAAGCTCCACATTTCAAATAGAAGCACTCAAATAGTTAATTTAAATTTATAAACATTATATTTTTCATAGAAGAACTACTCTCCAGGGAAGTATTTACAATTTTCTATTAATCTCACATTATAGACCAGCAATCTTTAATATTTAAATCCTGTCCTTTCTTTACCGTTTTGCCTTTCACATCACTCTTGCCATGAATATATCTTTCATGCAAGTTCTAACTGATATGTAAATTGAAACATACTTACAGATGAAGACCCAAGAAATCTCTCATTAATGTCAAATAAAAATGTCCAACCTGATTTTTCTGGCTCCTTGTCTTCCTCTATGGTTTGCTTCATGGCTTCCCTTTGCTGTTGAAAGCTTTTCCCTTAATAGCAGAAAGGAAAAAAAGAGTAAAATATTTAAGACAAGAATAGAAGTTTTTTAAAAAAAAAAAAATCGAGGGAAACTAACCAGGAGTAACTACTCATTTATATTCCCTCCTAACTCCTTCCGCCACCTATGAGAGTATATCAGCTATGATTATAAATAATTCTCCAAATGTTTAACATATTAAGTTTCAACCTCACTCTCAACCAATTCTAAGACATTTATTACTAGACTATCTCACCTATTAAAAAGATAAATCATAAACTAGTGTTAGAAAATTTAATAGTTAAATTTTTACAAAACTTTCACTGAGTAGTTACTAAATGGAAAGTACTATGCTGAATCTTACAACACTTCTGATCATTCAGAATTATAGGAAATCAAGCAAATTCATTCTAGAAGTTAACTTTACAAAATAATGTGAACATTCATCACTTTTTAATTCCAAGACACTACTCAACATATTCCCTCTCATTTCCTTTTTCTTTCTCTTTTTTTCTTTGTATCTATATGTCTTAATAATTTTTAAAATTTCCACCTTTACTAATGATACAAATAAATGAAAACATATTGTTTTTCCTCTAAGGATTATGTTTTTAATATAGGAAGCTTTCAAGATTTTTGACCTTCATTTTTTTTTTTAAGATATCTACCTTAAAACCAAATGAATTTTTTTCTGAAGGCTGAAAATAATTTTACTTCAAAAATTCTGTTTTAGAGGTCTACTTTTTATTTTTATATCTAATTCTTCCCATTTCGTGCCAGAGATTCTTAAACATCAATAGGCAATTTCCATCTGTCTATAGGAATAACCTATAGAATGCAATCTACACCTATAAAAGAGTAACATGCAAATTGGTGTCACTCCGCTATGTGCACCAGCCAATCAGAGGGGTATGCAAATTAACCCAACAAAGATGGCGGTTAATTTGCATACACAGGTGCAGAATGAAGACTGAAGACAGTAGAAGGAAGCCAAGTGCTGCAGAAGGGAGCGAAGCAGCTGAGAAGGGAACGGAGCTGAGGCAGCGGAGATGGCAGAGAAGGGAGAGAGCGAGGCAACAGATATGGGAGGAAGTGAGGTGGCAGAGACCGGAGGAAGTGAGGCAGCTGAGATGGGAGGAAGCGAGGCAGCAGAGATGGAAGGAAGCCGAGGCGCAGAAATGGGAGGGAGCAAAGCAGCAAGCTTCGCTACCTTCTCTGCTTAGCTCTGGCTCAGGAAGCCCTATTCTTGCAGGAATCTTCCTGCAACGGGCTTCTAGTCCTATCCTATATAATAAAAGGGTAATATGCAAATTGACCCTAACAGCAGAACGACTGGTCACTATGACACACACTGACCACCAGAGGGCAGAGGCTCAATGCAGGAGCTGCCTCCTGGTGGTCAGTGCACTACCACAGAGGGAGCTCTGCTCAGTCACAAGCCAGGCTGACAGCTGCCAGTACAGCGGTGGTGGTGGGAGCCTCTCCCGCCTCCTTAGCAGCACTAAGGATGTCTAACTGCAGCTTAGGCCTGCTCCCCACTGGCAAGTGGATATCCCCCGAGGGCTCCCAGGCTGCCAGAGGGATGTCTGACTGCCAGCTTATTCCCGATCCCCCAGGGAGCAGGCCTATGCCAGCAGGTGGACATCCCCCGAGGGGTCCCAGAATGGGAGAGGGCACAGGCCGGGCTGAGGGACCTCCTCCCCTGAGTGCACAAATTTTTGTGCACTGGGCCTCCAGTGTGTTTCCCAAAAGAACAAGTGAAAACAGAGTTTGACATACATAAGAACCACTAAAGGAAACCAGGTTACCTCCAGAGCTATACAGATTGCATTTCTAGTAAAACAAATAACTATGACTAGAAGGAAAATTTTAACACTTTGTAAGCGGGCATTTTCCCGCTCCTGTGTGGTAGCGTTCGAAACACTTTCCTTTGTGCAGGGGTACATTACAAAACTTGCACATGTACCGCGTTTCACTGCGTAGTTTATGAGTGGCACACACACGACAACGACGTAAAACATTTTTATTTTTGCCAGTTCCAACTAGAGGTTCCAATGTATGTTTCCTCATGTCCATTGACAGTCTCCCTGGTGGATCCGATTTTACTCGTTTCCCGCAAAAAAAATGTGTTAAGAGCATTAATATTTAAAAATGAGTATTTGACTTTAACAGAGTAAAAAAATAAACAAAAATCTAATATATAAAAAGCCAGGGGCCCTAACAACCAAAACAATTGGATGGACAACTGAACAGCAGGCTAGGGTGCTGAGGGAGCAAGAGGAACGGTCACCATGAGGGGACCCCCTGCCTGGATCAGGGGCATGGCTAGCCTTCAAACCACGAATGGCCCCTAGCCCAGACCAGCTAGTACCCCAGAGGGGATCCCCGCTATGATTGGGGGCATGGCCGGCCTTCAAAATGCAGGTGGCCCCTAGCCTGGGGTGGCCTCCTAGCCGAGGATGCCCGAGTCTGTTCTGGACCTAGGGCCGTGTTCTCCCTGCGACAACTTGGAAGCTACCAGTGTCTAACTGCCACCTCCGGGAGGAGGGAGGGCATCCATTGTCCACCAAAAAGTAGAAACATCAAACTGTTCACAGTCTCAGTGCAGACATGGGTTCATGGCTGATGGAGTGGAAGCCAAATGAAACAAAACAGCAGAAACACCCTGCCCACCTTGGTGGGTGCAGCTGCAGCCCATGTGGGCCTCAGCAGTGTAGAAAGCGCTACCTTCTCCCGGGTCCTGTGCTGGCACCACCATCTTGCTCACCCTCAAGCCCCCCCTGAGTCCTGACAGCAAAGTGTGTAGGTCATCCTGCAGAAGTTGTGCTATTCTGGGTGCTTTTGCCCAAAGATAACCTTTGGGATGAATTCAGAGCCACATCTCACTTCTCATGAGACTGGAAGAACCATGTTAAAAGAATTTGACAAAAGCTTTCCACATCTGTTTATCCTTTTGAATGCATAAAAGGACCTTAAAAAAGCATTTGGTCCACATAAGAGAGAATGCGCTTTCTGGCCAGAGTTTGCAGGATTCTTTTGCCCAATAGGTTAAAGGAAGCAGAGAGCTGGCACAGTGGAAATGGCCCTGGTGCCCTATGAGGAGACCGCGGGAATGGGGTTGCAGCAATTCCACAAGCTTCTTGCCACCTTCTCCTTTGCAAACCACACAATCCAGATCCACCAGGACTGGAGGCAACTGGGAGTCGCAGCTGTGGTTTGGGACGCAGTAAGCAAATCCTTGGGAGCCTCTGAAAACATCTACAATTGATTATAAGACTGGTCTTTATTTAAAAAGAAATAAAAGAACAGCTTTGTTGAGATACAATTCACATACTGTACATGTCACCTAAAGTGTACAATGAACTGGTTTTTTAATGTAAATTTAGAGTGGTACAACCATCACCATGCTCAACTTTTAAATATTTTCAAGACCCCATCCCCTCCAAAAAAAACTTCTACCCACTAGAATCACTTTCCTGATCATCTTCCCCAAAATAGATTGCATTTTAAGGGTGGGTAAAGGAAAGTTGAGGGAAGTTAAAATATTCCACAAAGGATATTGTAAAATGACAAAGCCCAAAGCAAAGATGTGTTTTTTTAAAAATATTTTTTTATTGATTTCAGAGAGAAAGGAAGAAGGAGAGAGATAGAAACATCAATGATAAGAATCACTGATCAGCTGCCTCCCACAGGCTCCCTACTAGGGATTGAGCCTAAAACCCAGGCATGTTCCCCTGACCAGAATCAAACCTGGGATCTTCAGTCCACAGGCTGATGCTCTCTCCATTAAGCCAAATCGGCCAGGGCCATGTGTTGTGTTTTTTTTAAGTTCTGCATGGTTGTAATGGTCCCCAAATCTGTACTAATAAAAGGGTAATATGCTAATTAGAGTGGATGTCTTCCAGACATCCTTCCGGACAAAGCCGCAGCGGCTGCAAGGGCTGAGGCTCAGGCAGCCATGGGTGGCTGTGAAGGGCTGAGGCTTAGGTCGGCAGTGGCAGCAGTAGCAGGGTAATGGGGATGGTGCCTTCTCTTGATCAGCCAGGTCACTTCCCACAGAGGGAGGCCAGACTAGGGGCAGAGGCCGTTAGGGGTAATCAGGCTGGCAGAGGGGCAAGGTAGGGGCAATTAGGCTGGTAGGGGGGCAAGGTAAGGGCAATCAGGCCGGCAGGCAGAGGGGTTAGGGGCGATCAGGCAGGCAGAAGGGTTAGGGGAATCAGGCAGGGAAGCGGTTAGGAGCCAGTGGTCTCGGATTGCAAGAGGGATGTCTAACTACCAGTTTAGGCCTGATTCTACAGGGGGTCCCAGATTGGAGAGGGTTCAGGCCAGGCTGAGGAATGCCCCCAGCTCTGTGCACTAATTTCGTGCACCAGGCCTCTAGTAATTTTAATAATTTACATAGTAAGATGTTTAAAAACATTACAGTGTGATACTTCTATGGCACATTTTTATAGTATGCACACGTAATTATTTTTGAGACAGAATCAGACATTAATAGGAGATGGACATTACGACCTCTAAAAAAATCCTTCTAACAGAAAACCATCATCAAACTCAAACTAAGGTGGGTCCATTTATTTGTCCTATAAAAGACCTTCAAATGATATCACTGAAATCTCTTTTACTTATCTATATACTTTCAGAAACCTGATGTAATCAATCCGTCAATAAACACCAGTTCTAAATATTTATGGGCTACGGCTGGCATGGTAAGAAGATATCAAATTGATATTTGGCCGAAGCACTGAGTAGAGAACCATGATGGCTGCCCAATACTCCAGGATTTTTGAGGAATGTCCTGCAGCTGATATTGCAAAGAATCAAGGGTAAAGCATCAGCCATTCAACTTAGTATCAGAAGCTCATTCATTCCTTCTTTCCTGAATTATGACCAAATATAGACAAATCTGTTTCCAGCTTTGCATTTAAAAGCAGATGACTTGTGACTTTCTGTAATCCACACACATAAAGAACAAATGTAAACATTATATTACATCATAATTTCATCGAAAGCCCAAACTGGTCACAATTATCTTCAAGATATTTATGCTACAGTTGCAACATAAACACCCACCTGCATGAAAAAGCAGTTACATCCTTTTTAAAAGGCATGAAATAGTTTCCTCCATGAAGGTCTGCTTTTAACTATATCTGTACTTTCTATTATATTGTCCTTACCTGGAACAAGTCCAGCTAGAGGTTGATTATCTTCATCCCCATCCCTGTAGGCCTGCCACCAGTTTGGATCTTCCTGACTGATCACATGAAGTATATCCCCTTTTTGAAAAGAGAGACCTAACTCTCGACATGGAACATATGGGTCATCTGAAGGGTCATAGTCAAAATGGGCTTTTACATGGATCTAAAAGATAAAAAGGGTAAAAAAAAATGATGAAATGGCAACACAAAATACTTAGCATAAATATAATTAAAATGTTATGGTTTTTCATTAGTGCAAAGAAATTATGAGCTGAAAGAGGGAAGTTTAGTTAAATAACAGTATTTTGGGGGCAGTATTTTCTCAGGCTCATCTGTTTTCTTCAGTTAAAGTTCAGCTCTCTGTTGAATGCATACATGTACAAGGGTATGCAAAACACTATCATTAGTTACTAACAAGCTGGAGTGCTAGGGGCTTTTGAGGCTTAAGAGAAGCAGAAGGAATATAATAAAGACCCCCATCTGTCTCCGTTTCTGATCTGTAAAAAACAAGAACTCTGTAGTGCCCCTCAGATATCTCAAACCTATACAACAGATGTCTTGATTTTTCTCCCCCAATCAGTTTTTCCTCCAGATTTCCCTTTAATAAGCAGCACCACTATCCACCCAGTTGTTCAAGCATCCTTGCCTCCTCTTTCCTTTACCCTCCACATTCATTACAAGATCCTGTCATTTCTACTTCCAGAACACAGCCTGATTAATTATTTCCACTGCCACAGCTATTATCCAAGTTTAAGCCACCATACTCCATAATGATTTCAGCAACAGTTTCCTAAATCTCCTTGCTTCCTTATTGGCTTTACTAATCCAATTTATATACAGAAGCCAGAAATGTTTTGGGTTTTTTTGGTTTTAAAATAAAAATCAGATCATTTACTATATTTAAAATCCAAACTCCCTGCCATGGCCACGGAAACCTGCTTGGCCTGGCCCTATCTACCTCTCTAGCTTCATCTCATAGAATGCCCTCCTCACCTTTTTACTCTCCCTCTTTGCCCCATGCCCACAGGCTTTCCAAAAACAAAGTTCTTTAGATATTTTACCTGAAAGCTCTTCTGGCAATTAATAGGTCTGGCTTCACCTCATTCTACCATCTTGGCTTCATGCTGCCTTCTCCAAGAGGCCTTTCCATGACCATCTTATGTAATTGATTCCACTTATATTTATTCTCAATGTTCACACTGTGCTTATTCCTACCTTATCACTTAACTGCAAACTATAATTATTTTGTCACGTTCATTATGATAAACCCAGTGCTTAGCACAGTGCCTAGTATACAAAAGAGATCCAACAGCTGTTCACTGTAAGGAAAGTAATTATTGGAGCTCCTAAGAACATATTCCAACAATTAAAATGAATGCCACTGGGCTGGTGGCTAGCTCTATGGTTTGTGTCCCTTCACGGTCACTCTCGCATCCTGCTATCCTGAGCCTTTGTTTCCCTTAAACCACTTTTCTCTATCCTCCCAAACTTGACCCCACAAATCCAAGACTTCATGGAGGCATGCTCCCTGTTTTATTAAGAGTTTGTTGGACTGAAAAGAAACAGTGATGCAGAAACCTAATATTTAGTGGCTTTGTGGGACATCACCTGTTACCCTACATAGCAGTTAAGAGCATAGGTTCTGGAACAGCCATGGGTTCTAGTCCTAACTCAGTCACTTACCAATAGTGGGCTTGGCAATTAACTTGACCGTTCTAGTTCTAGTTTCAATGCCTGTTGAATGGGAATAATAAAGATATCTATATTTCATGGGGATGCTGTGAGAATTAAATGAGATAAAATATATAAAACAATTAGTACTGTGCCTGGCACAGAGTAAATATCATAACAGCTAACATTTATTGGATAATCAGTACTCTGAATTTTCTAGTGCATATTCTATCACTAATAAGCAGTGTGATCCCACTACATTTCAATTTACTCCTATGTTCATCTCATGGCACACATTAACTACTAAAATCTATGGCACACTAAAAAATATAATTTTTGCTGATCTGACAAAATAGGTATAATTTTAATTCATTCACACTGGAAGGCTATTGTTGTGTTAGCTGTTGTCATTTTCTAATTTGATAGTGTAAGGGAAAAGAAGTCAGTGCTCCTGACTAAATAGTCAGGTACTGCAGGTTTTAAAAATTCTTGGGGCACATCATTTGAAAATCGCTGGATTAGAGCATTACTATATGAAAAACGTGCCTTCCCCTCAAATATTCTATTTCCTCTCTCCATATTTTTTCAATTATATTGTGAAATATAATCTAAAGTTTTATAGACCTGTCTGGGAATTCTAATTTGTTTTTAAGTTAATGTGGAGAGAGAGAAACAGGACAACTTAAGCAATTCATGAGTCCTGTGATAAATGCTTCAGTCACCCAGGAAGCAAACTACAAAAATGTCCAACTCGTGCCCTCTGCAAATGATAAAGTAGCCACTTGTTGCTATGTGTGATGCATAAGGGACACTTTGCTCTTGCCATTCCTGACATTATAACTGAGCCAGTGAACATATTACAATTTTAGTTGAACACCTCCAGTACTTTATCTACAGAAAGATACCTTTGCTCTTACTAGATTTTGACCTGTACCATAATGATGCTCAATAAACTGGTTTTAATTTCTTAATCTCATAGATAATTATTCTACATATGCCAACAAAACTTATGATTTCCTGCCGGCCAATGTTGTTCAGTGGTTGGAGCATCGGCTCATGTCCAAAGGGTTCATTCCTCACCCTAAGTTGGGCACATGCAGGAGGCAACAGGTCAGTGTGTCCCACTCACATTGATGTTTCTCTCTCTTCCCCTTTCCCTCCCACTTTTTCTGAAAAGCAATGGAAAAAATATCCTTAGCTGAGGATTATCAACAACTAATGATGATTTATCATCGTTTTCTTTTTTTGAAAACCTTCAATGCAAGCTTTAATAATAGTTCATTTTAAGCCAGTTATGTTTTATAAAAACTACGAGATATTGCAATTAAGAGTTCTTCACAATAAAAGGAAACGAAGGAAAAAATGTTGCACAACACTTTCTATTTTGAAAAGATCTCTACACATCAAATACTGTATTATTTGTTTTTTTAAATCCTCACTTTAGGATATGTTTATGATTTTTAGAGAGAGAAGGGGGAAGAGAGAGAGAAACACTTATGTGAGAAACATACCGGTTGCCTCCTGTATGCATCCCAACTGGGGATCAAGCCGCAACCTTTTTTGTGTACAGGATGATGCTCCAACCAACTGAGCCACCTGGCCAGGCTCAAATGCTATATTTCATAAGAGCATTGTTTCTTTCCCTTTCTCTTTTATTTTTTTGTGTTAATCCTCACCCGAGATGTTTTGCCATTGATTTTTAGAGAGTGGGAGGGAGGGGGAGAGACAGGGAGAGAAACATCAACATGAGAGACACACACTGACCGGTTGCCTCCTGCATGCACCCTGATCAGGGCTGAGGATCGACCCTACAACGGCAGTACCTACTGCCCTTGACAGAATTGAATCTGGGACTATTTAGTCTGCAAGCTGACACTCTACTCACTGAACTAAAATGGCGAGGGCTCTCCCTTTCTTTTTAAAGCCATATACATATGATCATATTCCAACCCTCCTCTGTGTGTCTTCTTTAAGAGAAGAGCTACTTTTGAAGTTCAAGGCTTGTTCGAAGGAGGTATGTGGAAAGGCACAGTGCACAAGGAATCAGGCTACTGGAATCCAGATACAAACTGTTTCCTCATTTCTCCTCCTACAAAAGAACTTTATACATGAGGAAGGTTACAAATGCAATACCAATTTTAATATGTTCCATAAAGAATAAAGGAAAAACATGGATGATGATATATATTGCAAATGTGATGATATATTGAGACAAATGAAACTGTGTTCTGTTTCAAACCACTATGCTTTTATAAAAGTTAAGAGTAACAACAGATATAATAGATCATCTTCCTTGTTAACCCAGCACACTTTAAAGTCTGTAATTTTTTAACAGCTTTATTGAGATAATTCATATACTATACAAGGCAACATGTACACAACTGGATGGTTAATTCAGAGTTGTATAACTAGCAAAAATTTTAGAACGTTTTTATCAGCCCCAAAAGAAACACCATATAGATTAAGAATACCTCCCATCCCCTCCTAATTTACCATGCCTACACCTAAGAAGCTATTAATCTACTTTCTGCTTCTGTGGATTTATGTATTCTGGACAGTTCATATAAACGAACCCACACATGGCTTTTGTTACTGGCATCATTCCCTCAGCATAATTTTATCAAGGTTAATCCATGTTGAAGCATATTTTATTCCTTTTAATTGCCAAATAATATCCCACATTTCATTTTCCATTCATTAGCTGGCAGACATTTGGGTTGTTTCTACTACCTGGCCATCCTATCTACTCTAATAAAAGAGTAATATGCAAATTAACCATCACTCTGAGACACCTAAGCTACGCCCATCAGCCACACCACGCCCACCAGTCAATCAGAGTGACTATATGCAAATTAACTGCCATCAAAGATGGCATCTTTGATGGCAGTTAATTTGCATACACAGGAGAGTGAAGACTAAAGACGGCATAGAAGGAAGCCAAGTGCTGCAGAAGGGAGCCAAGCGGTGGAGAAGGGAACAGAGCCAAGGTAGCGGAGACGGTGAAGAAAGGAGGGAGAAGGGGGGGGAAGGGGGTTGGGGGGAGAGTAGAGGTGGCAGAGACCGGAGCCGAGGCGACAGAGACAGGAGGGAGCCGAGGCAGCAGAGACGGGACTTGAGGTGGGCTTCGCTTCCTTCTCTGCTTTGCTCTGGCTCAAGAAGCCCTATTCTTGCAGGAATCTTCCTGCAACAGGCTGCCAGTATAACAATAAAAGCCTAATATGCTAAGTGTCTGGTCATCCGTTCAACCAATCAAAGTGTAACATGCTAATGAAATGCTAAGACCTCTCAACTGCTCGCTATGATGTGCACTGACCACCAGGGGGCAGACGCTCTGACTGGCAGATTAGCTTGTTGCTGGGTCCAGTCCATTCCTGCGGTCCCTCCTCGGCTGGCCAACTTCCTGTTTCCCTTCCTAGCCCTGATCGTGCACTGGTGGGATCCCTCAGCCTGGCCTGTGTCCTTCTGCAATCCGGGACACCTCGGGGAATGTCAGAGAGCCAGTTTCAGCTCTACCCTGATCAACGCAGGAGCTGCCCCCTGGTGGTCAGTATGCTCCCATAGGCGGAGTGCCGCTCAGCCAGAAGCCGGGTTCAAGGCCAGCAAGCACAGCGGTGGTGGTGGTGGGAGCCTCTCCCGCCTCTGCGGCAATGCTAAGGATGTCCGACTGCCCCAGGGAGCGGGCTTAAGCCATCAGTCAGACATCGCCCAAGGGCTCCCAGACTACAAGAGAGTACAGGCTGGGCTGAGAGACTCCCCAGCCCCCCCAGTGCATGAATCTCGTGCACCAGGCCTCTAGTTATAAATAATGCTACTGTGATCACTCAAGTACAAGTTTGTGTTAGATATATGTAAATTTGTATTAGATATATGTTTTCAATTCTCTTGGATAGACACCTAGGAATGGAACTGTTGGGTCACACAGTAAGAAAGTCTGTCTTTTAATATAGCTAGTTGAGTAAATATTAAACATAAAGAGCAATGTTCATCTAAAATACAAGTGTACAAGCACTTCTTCCCCTACACTGATATATTTAAGTTAAATAAACCCATCTATAGTAATAGAAAAAGACGAAGTTCAATGTTACAAGTCACAAAAATTCTAAAAGACACTTTATGAGTTTACTCATTTAAAATATTGATATTTCATATTTATCTAAATAAAATCTAGTGAATTTCCTTGTTTTTATTTGAGTGCAAGAAATATTTAAGGTAACACTTCTGACACCCAAAACAATAAGAACTATGGCATAAGTTTTTGTGTGGGCATAAGTTTTAATGAACTGAAAACTTATGTTCACACAAAACCTGCACAAGGATGTTTATAGCAATGATATTTATAATGACCAAAAACTTGGAAGCAACCAAGATGCTTTTCAGTTGGCGAATGGATAAACTGTTGCATATCTTAGACAACATAATATTATTCAGTGCTAAAAAGAAATGAACTATCAAGCTATAAGAAGACATGAAGGAAACTTAAACATTTATCACTAATGAAAATACCAATCTGAAATGGCCAACTATGACATTCTGGAAAAGTCAAAACTATAGAGACCAGTGGTTGCTATGTTGGGAGGAGGAATTGATGAAGACAGAGCAGAGGATTTTTAGGTCAGGGAAACTTTTATATGATACAATGGTGAGTGAATCCATGGAATTACACATTTGTCAAAACCCACAGAATGTACAACACCCAAAGCGAAGCATTATAAACTACTAGGGGCCCAGTGTACGAATTTATGCATGGGTGGGGTCTCTCAGCCTGGCTAGAAATCGAGGCCTATTGTGGGGCCAGCTGGTAGGAAGGGGGAGGGACCCTGGGAGGTTGGCTGGCCAGCTCCACATCGGGGCTAATTAGGGGAGTGGAGGGGCTGTGGGACATTGGCTGTGAGAGTACACTGACCACAGGGGAGGGGGGGAGCTCCTTCATCAAGCATCTGTTCCCTGGTGGTCAGTGTGGCCATAGCAACTGGTTGACCTGTCATGATGGTCACTTAGGCTTTTATATATATAGATGAACTCTGAGTAACAATGGAACCATTAATTCATTGATGTAACAAATGTACCATTCTGGTACAGGATGATGATAGTGGGGGTGTTTATGCATATGTGTGGATAAGAGGTATATGAAACTGAACTTTTTGCTGTATTTTGCTATGAACCTAAAACTACTCTAAAAAATAAACTTTATTAATTTAGAAAAAAGTAAACAGTAGCCATCAGACAATAAATAATGAACAACAACAAAAAAAATCACTTACTACAGTTTCCTTGGCAGGAGGAGGCTTGATCTGTTGACTGGGGATCAGAACAAATGTCAAAGTACCATGCATATCAGACTGTAATAGAGAAATTAGGTAATTCTTAAAATCCATATTTATGAAAATCATTTTATGATCTTATGATCAATATTCCCTACAGTGGACTATTCTGGAACCCCTAGGAGATTTAAAAAAAATCAGTAAAGATAAATCCCATTTTGTCAGGAAGCACAAATTATGCCTTTCATAGACTCATTATAGTAGAGCTAGCCAGTAATAAGGCATTCTGCAATTCTGGCACACTGGGCAAAGGCATTTAGAGTATAAGTTTAGGAAGATTCCACAGTGAAGGATGGGATAATACCAGAGTGCTATAAAAATTCTGGGTTACCTACATAAATTTTGATATACATAAATTTTGATACAGTAGAAACTGAAATAGTAATTGTGACTAGGATAAGAAAAATGATACAAATATTCTCACTTCCCAGATGCTTTGTCTCTGTCATCCATTCTATTTTTAATTCTATAGTCTTACTGCTAGGCTCACTATTATTCCCCAGTACACCACCAACTATATTATTCAGATATCTCCAGTTTAGACAATAGAACAATAATCATAATTTCTGGTCCTGAGATAGCAGGAAGCAGTGCTCAACCTAGAGATAGCAGCCAATAAAACAATGGCTAAAAACAATGATCACTTGCATTTAGCTCTCCCAAAGCAATAAATGGGCTTCAGTGAAAATAAGAGCATAAGGATGTTTTCTAGATTTGTCAACAGATATCAGCAGATAGAAGAGATTCTATTGTAACAATTGATGTTAAGTCAATAAGAATATAAATCTGGTTTGTGGGGATATGTGCAGTGATCAGAAATTGCTCTCAAAAGCTGTCTATAAATGGCTTCCTGATTATACAAATACTGTCTAATAGAACTTTCTATGAACATATAAATGTTCTATATCTATACGATTATATGAGAGCCATTAGCTACATACTGTTCTTATCTAGAATATAGTTGTTAGGAATGAGACTCAATTTTAATTGTTTCTTAATTTAAATTGAAATAGCTAGCACATGTAACTATTGGACAATGTAGATGTATACCATTGTTATTACCTAACATTACTAAGAAAATAACAATTAAATTATCTAATCCTCTTAGCAATTATTTTAAAAATACTTTAAAATGTTTTATTCTGAAGTCTCATAACAAAAATCCAACTTTCAAGAACCTACCAAATATTCGTCTACTGTGTCAACTTACCAACAAGTCAAAAACCTCATTTACATCTTTTCCTCGAATTTCAATGCCATTAATCTCCAGAACTTCATCTCCTTCATGTAAAAGACCACTTTTCTCTGCAGCACCCCCTTTTACTATCCGACTAATGATGACAGAATCCATTTCATTACGAACTGTAGCACCCTAAAAAATTCAACATCCAATTTTAAAATAAAAATGCAACTTTTTGGTTAAAGATTTCTTCATTTTTAAATTCTTTTTTTTTTTTTTCTATTCAATAATACTACCCTTCAGTTATCCTGAGGAAGAAACTGACTTACACAGCTAGGGTAATCAAGATAATTGGGTTACTATTTAGGTGACCATTTTCCTTACATGTTCTGCTGCAGAAACATTGCATTCATTAAAATTCTAAAAATCAGGCAGGCTTTTGAAGCATACAACAGAAAAATGCACTTGCTTAAAAATCACCTGAAAACTTGTTCTCTATATGTTTGGATGCTATTCAAAATGGTTATACTATATATACTATCTTTAGAGAACATGACACATCTATAAAAGTCCTTTTTTAAAATTTAAAATATGATGGGGAATGAAAACTATTCTGGTTGATTATTCAAATGTTCACTATTATAGCTACATCCAATTCACATTAAAAAATATTAAATATTGCCCTAACTGGTTTGGCTCAATGGATAGAGCATCGGCCTGCAGACTCAAGGGTCCCAGGTTCGATTCCAGTTAAGGGCATGTACCTTGGTTGCGAGCACATACCCAGTGGGGAGTGTGCAGGAGGCAGCTGACTGATGTCTCTCTCTCTCACTGATGTTTCTAACTCTCTATCCCTCTCTCTTCCTCTCTGTAAAAAATCAATAAAATATATTAAAAATATATATTAAATATTAATATTACACAAATGAGAAACAAACATACACATTCAAAAAGTGGAAATATGAAATACAGAAAAAATCTTCAAAATAGAGAGTTTATAAGATTTTTTTCCATTTTTTTAATTACATAAAGTATTACAAAGATTAGTACATATATCTCTTTTTTCCCCCTTGCCCTTTCCCCAGCCTCCCCTACCTCCCAGTGTTTTGTGTCCATTGGTTATGCTTAAATGCATGCACAAAAGTCCTTTGGTTGATCTATTATGCCCCCCCCTCCCCGCCTCCCCAATCCTCCCTGTCCTTGTTACTGTAATTTGACAGTCTGATGCTGTTCTGCCTCTGTATCTATTTTTGTTCACCAGTTTATAATGGTTATTATTATCCATAGATGAGTGAGGACAATAAGATTTTTATACTAAACTTTCCCAATATTTTTTTCTAGTGAGGAAAAAACTGTTATATAAACTGCCCATAAAATACAGTCGATATTTATGCATCCCACTATTCAAAACACAACTGGAGATCAGGATTCAAGAATATCCTTGAAAATAAAGGAAAGAAAGTTAAGGCAACAATAGCAGACTAAGAAGAGGTTGAAAGAAGTTTTACCTATAAAAACTATAAACAAATATTAACATTAATAAATACATACTTCTAAGTATATGTGAAGTATATATAAGTAATTATGTGTCAACAGATTTTAATTGAATTAAAAGATCAGATTATTTTTTAAATTAGGAGCATAAAGCACGTTATTATTTATCCCTTTGCTCCTCAACAATTATTTCACAAGCTACTATTTTCATCAAATTAGGGGTGAGAAAGATGAATACATTTTTCTCTGAAAAAGGAGTATGAGAAAGAACATAAAATAATTTCAACCAATTTATCTCAAAAGAGAAAAACTACCAGAAACATAAAGGGGTCTTTAACTGTCTGCTATACAAAAGATCCCTGGGTAGAAAGGATCTCAGATCAGATACATGGAATACTTACCAATGGAATATCTCGAGCCTTTTCTATACGAACTATTTTTACAGTTTCTCCTCCATATTGGCCAACGCTTTCATAAACTCTCTCATCTGTAATGGGCTCTAGCTGCATTTCCTGCTCAGCAACCTTATCATGGGCCAGTAACAGTGCCTATTAAAAAAAAAAATCCATAGCATTAAAAAATCCATAGTATTCTGATCATTAAACCTTTAAAAGAAATACTATAATTAACAATATATTCAGATTTGTTTCCAAACCTTCCAATGAGGTACAAATGCAACCCTGTACTTTCAAGCTAATAACAAAGATGTGTTAGGTCCATGGTTGGTTTGGCTCAGTGGATAGAGCCTAAACTTGTGGACTAAAGGGTCCCAGGTTCGATTCTGTTCAAGGACACACACCTTGGTTGCAGGCTCCTTCCTGGCCTGGGCCCTGGTCAGGGCTCCTGCAGGAGGCAACCAATCGATGCGTCTCTCTAACATCCATGTTTCTGTCTGTCTTTCCCTCTCTCTTCCACTCTCCCTGAAAATGGATGGGAAAATATCCTCGGGTGAGGATTAACAACAACAAAAGTAATAATAAAAAGATGTGTTAGGTATACCAGGCATACTCTGGGATAGGTTCTGAAAGTCTGAACTGCTTATTATACTGCAAAAAAAAAAAAAAAAATCAATTTAAAAGCCCAAAACCACAGATAATTTAAATTTATGGGGGGGAGGGGGAGGGTAGGGAACGGCAAAATAAGGAAGAAACTTTTTTAAAGAATAATAAGTTGTTTCGAAACTATTAATTTTAAATATGAAAATATATAATCCAACAATAATTATTTCACAGTGGGAAATATCCCAACAGCCTATCGATAATATTTGAAGTCTCTTCTAGCCCTAAGGGACTGATTCAGAGAGACTTGAAAGTTGGAAAAACCACATATACATAATGCTCTGTACATTTTCTACCTGAATATGTGGAGCATTTAGCAAAGCAGTTAATTCTTGTCCTTCCTTCTGGTGGATTGACTTCAAAACAATTTGTACCTAAGGAACAAAAAGAAAGATGAATTCTTCTCAGGTTACAGAAAATATCACCAGCATCTATACATGTATTTTTAAAAAGATACAATTTAAAGTCATAAAAAAATACTTGTAAGAAAGGCACTAATAAGAATTATTAGAAAAAATATTTTTTCTCACTGAGTTTTCAATCTTGTTATCATGGTTAACATTAACATTCTTTATTTAAAAAGACAACACTAGCCCTAACCGGTTTGGCTCAGTGGATAGAGCGTCCGCCTGCGGACTGAAAGGTCCCAGGTTCGATTCTGGTCAAGGGCATGTAACTTGGTTGCGGGCACATCCCCAGTGGGGAGTGTGCAGGATCTCTCTCTCTCATCGATGTTTCTAGCTCTCTATCCCTCTCCCTTCCTCTCCGTGAAAAAAATCAATAAAAAATATAAAAAATAAAATAAATAAAATAAAATTCTCTTTAAAAAAAAGACAATACTAGATAGGATTTTGGTATTTATGCATAAAAATGAACTATTTTCTTCTTGTAAGTTTCTCCTAACATACTATAAAACAAATTAATAATTACATAGGGGAAGAAAAACTAAGTTATCTTGATATTTTATAGTTTTTAATCATGTTTATACATCTATATTTTAAATCACAGATGACACTTTTAAGAGTTATAGACTAACAAGATCAATTTATCTAAGAGTAATGCAGCAATCACCATATTGTAGTGAATTACATTTAAAAATTTTCCATTGTGAAGCAATTCTTAAATTCCTGGGGTAAACTCCATTCGACTATGATGAATTTTCTAGTCTCTGTTTCCTCATCTGGAGAATGACAGCTACCATTTAAAGGGTCTCAAAAAATGGAGATAATCCATATAAACTAAGCACATAATAAAGTATTATTTAATGTATTTTGATATGTGAGTTATTGATATTTTAAGGTTTCTACATTAATATTCATAAACTGGATGGCCTCTACTTGGTGAGTGTGGTCAATGCACACTGGTTTATAAAACTGTCTAGATCATTATATCATAGTCTATGTTTATGTGTCAAAAAAAGTTTATTTAACATTAGAATTATATGCTCTTGAATATTTTGATAGACCTTGTACATAAAATCATCCAGATCTGATAGATACGGGGGTGGACTTTTGACTTTCAATTTCAGCTACTGGTCTACTTTTTTTGGCTATCTTTTCTTACATCACTTTTGACAATTTTTATTTTTTTTAGAAAACCACTCACCTGATAGCTCTTCCACTGTATTTAGTAAGAAAACTGTATTACGCTATAGTTTTTAATCTTCTGTGTCTGTATTCATGCTCCTTTATTCATTCCTAATGTTACTGATATATTTTCCTTCATCTAACTTGTCAAAGGTTTCTCCAATTTTTTGTAATTTTCAAAAAAAACAAAACACCAGCTTCTAATGTTCAATCTATTGTTCTTTCCACTGAAACAATTTAATTTCTTTCTTCTGCTTTAATTTATTTTTTAATCTTTAATCACATAAGCTGTTAAGTTCAGTTTATTTCTATTTTTTTCTTCTATAATAAATATTTATAGGTACAAACTTTGCCCTGTGGATTACTTTTACCCAAAGATTATACTATGTATATTCTTATTGTCAATGCCTCTTTCTTCCCTTTTCTACTTCCAAATCTCTATTACACATAAAAAAGTAACTTGCAATAATGCAAAGTGCCTTCTAACCTATTTCATAAGTCTGTAGCTCTGGAGGTCCTACCTTTCCCCTTATTCCTTTTTTTGTCTTGTGCCTAGATTCCATGAAATAAATGTACTTGATGGGCTTCCAGAATTATTAGTGTTTTTCTTTAAATTTGAATTATATTTTATTGATTTCAGAGAAAGGAAGGAAGAAGGAGAGATAGAAACATCAATGATGAGAATTACTGCACACCCCTTACTGGAGACCAAGCCTGCAACCCAGTAATACAACCCAGGCATGTGTCTTGACCAGGAATCCAACCATGACCTCCTGGTTCATAGGTTGACATTCAACCACTGAGCCACACCAGCTGGGCCACAATTTAATTAGTTTTTATGTCAAAATGTCCACCCCCCCCACCACGACTGCAGATGGCTTATTTATATCTTTTTAAAACTTTCAATTAAAAGCTGTTTGCAGAACACATTAAACACTGAACACAACAAGCAGTGGAAACTAGACCTCTCACTATACATTAAAATTGAATTATTTTCAAACTTCTACACAGTTTTTAGAGGAACAACTTCAAAATACAGTCATTTACCACTTGATAACTTCTGAGAAATGAGTCAATAGGCAATTTCATCATGTTATCATCATAGAATGGACTCACACAAATCTAGATGGGGTACTACATATCCAGGCTATATGGGGTAGTCAATTACTCTTAGACTACAAATGTGTACAGCATGTTACTATACTAAAGACTATAGGCAACTATAACACAGTGGTATTCTTTTACAGAATTGGCATGCAGGTTTATTTACACCAGCATCACCACAAACATGTGAGTGTTGTGTCAGGATGGCTGCAACTAAAAGATGGAATTTTCCATCTATACTAATAAAAGAGTAATATGCTAATTAGACTGGGAGACCTTCCGGCAAAGCTATGATGGTGGGGCTGAGGCAGAGGGGATTAGGGGCAATCAGGCTGGCAAGGGAGAGCAGTTGGGAGCAATCAGGCTGACAGGGGAGGGCAGTTGGAGGCAATCAGGCTGGCAAGGGAGGGCAATCGGGTCAGCAAGGGAGGGCAGTTGGGGGCGATTGGGTCAGCAAGGGAGGGCAGTTGGGGGTGATTGGGTTGGCAGGGGAGGGCAGTTAGGAGCAATCAGGCCAGGTGGTGGAGGTGGTAAGAGGTGATCAGGCAGGCAGGCGAGTGGTTACAAGCTAGTGGTCCCGGATTCTGAGAAGGATGTCCGACTGCCAGTTTAGGTCCAATCAGTCGGACATCCCCCAAGGGGTCCTGGATTGGAGAGAGTGCATGCTGGGCTGAGCCCCCCCCCCCCCCACAGTGCACGAATTTCATGCACTGGGCCTCTAATTCTATTATAATCTTATGGAACTATTATCATACATGTGGTTTGTTATTGACTGAAATGTCATTATGTAGCACATGACTGCATCTACTAGTAACAAATCTTATAAGTTATCCTATATAATAAAAGGCTAATATGCAAATTGTCCCCTCAACCTGGAGTCTGACCAGGATGCTGGGCTGGCTGACCAATCGCCTGCAGTCCCCCCCGCCGGCTGGCCCCATCTCTGATCACTCCCCGCCCCCAACTGGAAGCAAGGCCAGCCGGACCCCAACTGTGCAAAAATTCATGGGCCTCTAGTCCTATGTAATAAAAGGGTAAAATGCAAATTGACTCTAACAGTGGAACGACCGGTCGCTATGATGCGCACGACCACCAGGAGGCAGTTGCTGAACACAGGAGCTTCCCCGTTGGTTAGTGTGCTTCCACAGGGAGAGCTCCGCCTAGCAGCAGTGGCGGGAGTCTCTCCTGCCTCCTCAGCAGCACTAAGGATGTCCAACTGATGGCTTAGGCCTGCTCCCCCCAGGGAGCAGGCTTAAGGCAGCAGGTGGACATCCTCTGAGGGGTCCTGGATTGCAAGAGGGCTCAGGTCGGGCTAAGAAACAACTCCCCCATCTCCCCGCAAAGTGCACAAATTTTCATGCACTGGGCCTCTAGTATATTTATAATACCAGATTATCAGATATAATTTTTATCTCATTGGTATTTATTTACTTCAGTTTATGATGTATAATGCTTAAAATAAAACTATGCTAAGCCCTAGCCAGTTTGGCTCAGTGGATAGAGCATCAGCCTGTGGACTGAAGGGTCTGGGGTTAGATTCTAATCAAGGGCACATGCCTTGGTTGCAGGCTCGATCCCCAGTAGGAGGCATGCAGCAGGCAGCCAATCATGATTCTCTATCATAATCAATGTTTCTATCTCTCTCCCTCTCTCTTCCTCTCTGAAATCAATAAAAATGTATTTAAAAAAAATTATACTGCCCTGACCGGTTTGGCTCAGTGGATAAAGTGTCGGCCTGAGGACTGAAAGGTCCCAGGTTCGATTCTGGTCAAAGGCATGTACCTTGGTTGCAGGCACATCCCCAGTAGGAGTTGTGCAGGAGGCAGCTGATTGATGTTTCTCTCATCGATGTTTCTAGCTCTCGATCTCTCTCCCTTCCTCTCTGTAAAAAATCAATAAAATATATATTTAAAAAAATTATACTAAAAGCATTAAAAAACTTTCCCCTTTAGTAAATTAGAAAAATACTGCTCTTACCATGAAAATAAATAATTTTGTATGCAAAACAAACTCTCTTCTTTAGTGAAAGAGTTCTGACTCTGAAATAAGTATAGCCCTAGCTGGACTTGCTCATTGAGTAGAGTGGCAGCCCACTGACAAAGGGTCCTGGGTTTGATTCTAATCAAAGGCATGTACCTTGGTTGCAGGCTCCATCCCTGGCCCTGGTCAGGGGTGTGTATGGGAAGCAACCAGTCGATGTATCTCTCACATCAATGTTTCTCTGTCTCTCCCCCTCCATTCCAATCTTTCTAAAAAAAAAAAATTAATGGAAAATATCTTCCAGTGAGAATTAACAGCAACAACAAAAACATGTATATATTTTTCAGGATAAAATGTACTAAGAAAATATTTCCTAACACAATAAATTATTCTTATGTAATCAGCAGTAATTAATTCAAACAAGCCTTATATTCACACCAGTATTTTCGAATAATGCTGCCTTATTATCACTAACAATTACTTTGTTATATATATGTCAATAATATCTTGAAAATACATACCTCTTGTGCAAGATCTTGTGCATTGGAGATAAGAGGAAATGGAGGACTGGCCTTGCTCATGTGTACTGTGACAGCATTGTGTATTTTAAATGCATTCTGGAAATCTTTATTTTGCACAAGTTGTAAAAGTAGTGAAATATCCTCCTGGCTCTGAGAATCTACCAAAGTATGTTGGATATGTTTAAGTGAAGAAAACAAGTCTTCCACTTCTAGGAGGAAAAGGAAGCGAAAAATTAATTTTCTGTCTTAATTCAACATTTAAGATAAAATTTCTTGAACCATAACAATTTGCATTTTAAAAAACAAAACTTGCATACCTGAGAGTCAAATCACTGCCATTTTATTGATTTTAAGTAATACTCTTTAAAATTATATAACAGATTCGAATAAAAGTTTCTGAAAGTGTTTTAAATATAAAACTCATACTCACTACAAAAATAAATGAGGGGAGGAATACAGAAATAAAAAAATAAATTAAAAATCAATAAAAATTAAAAACCAATAGTCCTATCACCTAGACACAACCTTTATTTTAACCATCTTACATTTCCTTTTTTCATTTAACAGTACATTTTGTTTTCTCAAATCACCAGTCTTTAAAAACATTACATATAATGGCTGTGTGATATTTTATTACATGGCTAAACCATGATTTATAATAACCATTATACTAAAGTTGAGCATTCAGGTCGCTTCCAATTTTTTGCTGCTATAATAATAAGCACTTCAGTACATAATGATTGTTGCATAAAAATTTGTCAGAGATTCTGAAGTTTCCTTAAAATAATTTATAGAAATAGAATTTTTAAATAAGATTGACATTTTAAAAACCAAATGGCTTTTCAGGAAGATTTTACTAATCTGTATCCCACTAGCAATATTTCTGCCAATATTAAACATTATACCATTTTTAAAAATCTTCAATTTCTTTAATAAGCAAGTTAAAGTTTATTCATTATTTACCAGATACTTCTTTTGTGGTCCATAAAACTCTTAGGACCACCAGTCTCCGAAAATTATACTGAAAGTTATGGCATATGTGTTATGTGTGTGCAAGCCTGTTACTGGGCATAGGTAGCACATGCATTTTTTCTGGGAGTCATCCCAAAATGTTTAGAACCAGAGATCATCTCTTCCCTGGCCCCCAACAGACAGATGTGTACATTTGTGTGTACACTTTGTCACATGCACTGGAAATGGTTTTCTAATTTTTCCATTTGTCTGCTTTTATTCTAGAAGTTTTCAACTCTTATGTATTAAGAATGATCTACCTTTTCCAGCATGATTTCTCTCACTGTTTCTATGTTTATAAACTCCTTTCCCTAGGTCACCCAATATTTACCTACATTTCTTCTAGCTTCTTGTGGCTTCTATCTAATCTAATAAAAGAGTAAGATTGAAATTGACCATTTCTATGGGATGCCTAAGCCACGCCCACCAGCCAATCAGAGCAGTTGTATGCAAATTAACCCAGGCAAGATGGAGGCCGGCAGTCACGGAGCTGAAGTAATAGCAGGCTTCCGTTGCACCAGAAGTAAACTGTCTGCCTAGACCTGCTGGGCTTCTCCCAGTTCAGGCAACATAGCTGCAACATTGTTTCAATTATAGAAGCCATGGAGCTGAAGCAAACAGCAGGCTTCCATTGCACCAGCGATGGAGGAAACTGTCTGCCTAGGCCGGCTGGGCACATCTACTAAGGCAACATTCTTTCAATTATAGAAGCCACAGAGCTGAAGCAGACAGATGGCTTCATTACCTGCCTAGGCCTTGTCTTAAAGGAACAGTGTATCAATAATAGAAGATAAATAAACCCCAGAAACCTGATTCCAGCGAGCCTTGCTGGGACATTGGGTCAATGGGAGCTGTGGGCAGCCTGAAAGCCTGAAAATAGCCCTCAGCCTGTCACCCAGGCTGGCCACACCCCAATGGGTGAGGGTCCCTACTGGGGGGCTTGGCCAGCCTGAAAACAGCCATCCACCCCTCACTCAGGCTGCCCAGGTACCCCACTAGGGACCCAAAACCTGAAGGGACTGTGGGCAGCCTGAAAACTCCCCTCAGCTCCTCACCCAGGCTGCCCAGGCACCTCAGTAGGGACCTAAAACCTGAAGGGGCTGTGGACAGCCTGAAAATGCCCCTCAGCTCCTCACCCAGGCTGCCCAGGCACCCCAGTAGGGACCCAAAACCTGAAGGGGCTGTGGACAGCCTGAAAACGCCCCTCAGTCCGTCACCAGGCCACACCCCAATGGGGTGAGGGCCCACACTGGGGGGGCTTGGCCAGCTTGCAAATAGCCATCAGCTCCTGACCCAGGCTGGCCAGGCATGCCAGCAGGTGGACATCCCCAAAGGGGTCCCAGACTGCGAGGGCACAGGCCGGGCTGAGGGACCTCCCGAGTGCACAGATTTTTGTGCACCAGGCCCCTAGTTTCATAATAAACTTTAATCCATTTGAAATTTTTCTGATAAAGCTTTGAGGGGAAATTTTAACTTTATTTCTTTTTTTCTGGTTAACACTTATTCTAACACCATTATTATTATTTTTTTAAAATAATCCCTCCTTTTCTGATTTAAGCTGCTACCAAATTCTTACATATATTAGGGTCTGTTTTAGTCCACTGGTGTATCAGAACTACAATGTCTTATTAAAGTAGCACTGCAGACTTTGTTCATATTGATATGACAAGTACTTGCTCATTATTTTTTTTCAAAATATCTTGACTATTTAATTTACAGAAAAAGTTTTTCAAGGGTATCTCCCACTGTCTCTTTCCTATTCATTCCAAAACAAAAACCTATTGCGATTTTGACTGATACTAAAACTGTAAATGAATTTGAGAAAAACTCACAGTAGATACTACTTGTCTTATGCACAATCTTTTTAAGTCTTGTTAGTTTTCTTTATACATAAGACTTTCAAAATTTATAGAATCTTGTACATTTATCTTGTATACCACTACTTAGTTAAATTTTTTTATAGATTTGAATGATTCTCTACTTAATTCTTGATATTTCCTATCTCTCCAATGAAAACAGGTTTACTCCCCCTTATAAAAGAAAATACATGTTCTTTATTAACTTAATGCAACAAAAAGGGGTAAAAATTAGAAAATCAAATTGCCATTAAAATAACCTACGAAGTTGTGACTCAGTGCTAAATAAAACTTGTTAAATAATCAGAATTTAACTATAACTTGCAATCTACTAGAGTAGACGGAATATGGATAGTGGAAATTGGTATATTTTGGTCAAAGAGTACAAACTATCAGCTTTATGATAAGTTCTGAGATCTAATGTACAGCATGGTGCCTACAGTCAATATTGTATTGCATACTTAAAATTTACTGAGTAACTCTTAAGCGTTTTCACACACATACACAAAAGGAAACGCGTGAGGTGATAGGAGTGTTAATTAACTGTAAATATTTCACAATGTATACAGCAAATTCTCACACTGTACACTTTAGATATACAAAATTTTGTCAACTATAATAAAAGCGTAATATGCTAATTAGACTGGACAGCTGAATGACCTTCCAGACGTCATTCTGGATGAAGCCGCGGTGGTGGGGGCCAAGGTAGAGGTGGTTAAGGGTGATCAGGCAGGCAGGAGAGTGGTGAGGGGCAATCAGGAAGGCAGGCAGAGGCAGTTAGAGGTGATCAGGCAGGCAGGTGAGCAGTTAGGAGCCAGTGTTCCTGAATTGTGAAAGCATGTAGGCTGGGCTGAGGAATACCCCCCACCCTGTGCACGAATTTTGTGCACCAGGCCTCTAGTACTTAAAAAAAAAACTGGAGGAAGGAATGGGAGAAAAAATATGGAATGTCAAATTCCATGAAATTCAAAGAGGTTACTACAGAATTGCCTAAGAGTACAGAGAATTTCCTCAGAGTGCAAAGAATTCAATAGCCTTAAAGTATCTTTACATCAAAATAGTAAAATATTTAAATACCTTAAAAGAAAAAAAATTACAAACCAACAAAACAGGCTACAATCTTATGAGTACTAACGACTTCCTTGAGTGAATAATGAGATTCCTGTTTAAATTTTTTGTAATTCTTTTAAAAAATATATATATTTTATTGATTTTTTACAGAGAAGAAGGGAGAGAGATAGACAGTTAGAAACACCGATCAGCTGCCTCCTGCACACCTCCTACTGGGGATGTGCCTGCAACCAAGGTACATGCGCTTGACTGGACTCGAACCTGGGACCCTTCAGTCCGCAGGCTGACCCTCTATCCACCGAGCCAAACCAGTTAGGGCAATTTTTTAAAGGGGCTCAGCCTGGTAGTCAGGGCAATGAAAAAAATCAGGAGCTTCCGATCTCAACATTGACTGAAATCAATAAGCAACTTTAGTCAGTCCAGGAAGTAACCATCTCCCTACTGTGTCTCTTCAATCCTCTGGATATTTAAATTTTTTAAGGCAAAAGAACTTGTGAATCTCTCCTGTGTACTAAAGCCATCCACTTGGACACTAACATACTGACATTATAAAATAACTAGAGGCCCAGTGCATGAAAATTGTGCACTCACAGGGGTCCCTCAGTCTGGCCTATGCCCTCTTACAGTCTGGGCACCCTTGAGAGATGTCCAACTTATGGCTTAGGCCTGCTCCCAGGGAGTTGGATATCTTTAGCGCTGTGGCAGAGGCTCCTACCACAGCTTTTGTGCCTGCCAGCCATGAGCCCAGCTCCTGGCTGAGTGGCACTCCTCATGTGCTGAGCATCTGCCCCCTGGTGATCAGTGTGCATCATAGCGACCAGTTGTTCTGCCATTCAGTCAATTTGCATATTAACCTTTTATTATATAAGACTAGGGGCCCAGTGCATGAAATTTGTGCATGGGGGGGGGGTTGTCCCTCAGCCCAACCTGATCGTCTCACATACTGGGAGCCCTCAGGAGGTGTCCTACTGTTTGCTTAGGCCCGCTCCCTGCTCCCCTTGGGGAGCGGGCCTAAGCTGCAGTCTGGCCTCCCTTTGTGGGAGGCAACCGGATTGATCAGGGGGAGGCACCAGCCCCATCACCCCGCTACTGCAGCCACTGCCAGTCACAGCCACCAAGGTTTTTTCATAAACAGACTCTAGTCCTTTCACCATGAAAAAATGACAATTTCTTCAGGCATTTTCAAGATGTGTCTTTCATAGGACATTATATTTCTTTATTATTTTTTTTTATCCTCACCTGAGGATATGTTTCCATTGATTCTTAGAGAATGTGGAAGAAAAATGGAGACAGAGAGAAACATCAAAGTGAGAGGAACACTTTGATAGGTTGCCTGCTGCATGAGCCCTGACCTGGGCCCTGGCCAGGGAGGAGCCTGCAACCTAGGTACATACCCTTGGTCAAAACTGAACCCAGACTCTGCGGTTGGCAGGCTGAGGCATTATCCCCTGAGCCAAATTGGCTAGGGCAGGAAATGACATTTCTTAGCCCTCCAGCAGCGGACCTTCGTGTGTTTTTTTGCCAGGAGTGTGGTGGAAAAGCCCTAGATCACCTTTTTGGATTCTTATTACCCAAGTTACTAAGACTATTACCAGTGGCATATAGGAAGCTTAGCAAAAGAACAGTCAGAAAAGGTGTTTCCTCTGTAGTTCACACCAATCGCTGGCTCGGCCCCGCGCCCAGGACTGATGCCTAGGCCAGAAACGTTGACCCCTATCACCCTCCAATCACCAGACTGGCCCCCTGCCCAGGCCTGACACCTCTGGCCCAGGCTTTAGGCTTGGGCAGGGGTCTCCCACAGCTCCGATGGCCAGCTCTGCCCTGCTCAGGAGCCCCCTGGCTCAGGCCCTTCCTAGGCTGCTCAGGGCCCACACAGGGCCTATCTCAGAGTGCCGATGATGTTACGGGAACTCAGGTCGCTGGGTGCCTATGTATGCAAATTAACCTCCATCTTTGTTGGGTTAATTTGCATACTCATCTGATTGGCTGGTGAGCGTAGCGGAGTGACACCAATCTGCATGTTTCTCTTTTATTAGTGTAGATTATCTGCAGTTCTACCTTTCCGCTATAACTACTGGCAGCATTTCACTATACTATGTAACCTTTCAGACTTTAAAAAAAAATGCTGACCTAACCATACAGGTCAGATTATATATGTTTTGCAATATGAGTTTTCCAAATTCTTTAGAATAAATTCCTAGGATAAAATTACTGATCAGATAATAAAAACTTTTATAACTTTGATACATATTGCCAATCTACCCTCCAAATTTGTACTTATAGTCCTATCAGCACTATACTTGAGTTTCTGTTCCTATAAATAAAAACCAAATTCAGGATTGTAAATCTTTTCAGTTTTGATGATCAGGTTAGGAAAAATACATATACTTATTTGCCTAAGAATGAGTGTGAATATATTTTCACAAAGTTAATAGTCATCTATATTTCTTCTTGCATTCTTTTTCTGCTTTTGCCCATTTTTCTACTAGAGCTTTGTTTCTTCTTTTTTCCCTTAATGACTGAAATTACACTGATGTTATAAAATGCCTGCAGTCTTAAGCAGCACATACTGAATATAATTTTATCTTTTTTGCTATATTAGAACAATGTATTTAATCAAATGAAAATTAGTAAGGAAATTTAAAGATGTTGGTCCTGAGTTCTACCTCAAACATAATCATTATACACACACACACACACACACACACCTTTCTGGTTAAGAACCATTGATTTAAAGGCTTTAGTAACATCAGTTATTGTAGTATATTAAGACATCATATACTTGGGATTCACTAAAGTACTCAAAACCATTTTCTTCTATACTACATAACTTTCATTGCTATACTGAGTTTTTGCGTCTGCTTTTCATAGTTACTCTACTTTTTCTTAATAACTGCTTCCTTTTGTTACCCTCTTCTTGCTTCTCTTATAAACATAGCATATGATATTCATATTTAGAATATTTTAAGTATAAATAAGATACTGTAGCCCTGACCGGTTTGGCTCAGCGGATAAGCGTCAGCCTGCGGACTCAAGGGTCCCGGGTTAGATTCCAGTCAAGGGCATGTACCTTGGTTGCAGGCACATCCCCAGTGGGAAGTGTGCAGGAGGCAGCTTTTCGATGTTTCTCTCTCATCGATGTTTCCAACTCTCTATCCTTCTACCTTCCTCTCTGTAAAAAGTCAATAAAATATATTTAAAAAAAAACTGTTGGCAACATCAACTCAAGGATTCTCATATGGACATTCTCATTCATTTTAGTTTCATATAAAAATCTTTAATTTTAAAGGTCAGAATACTTAGTTGTAGATTTAAAAAAAACTTTCTTCCTGTATGTTACATGTTGAAAAGCACTTTACAAATACCTATTATTCAGTAACAGTTAATTTTCTACATACTTTAAGAAATGTCTCATTCTGATGCAGCAATTAGGTTGTATGTTACTTAAACAAAAAGCCACCAAAGTTCTTCAATATTCTCTACAGTTTTAGAGGGCATTTCAAAAACCCAATCAGATGCAGCTAAAACAGTCCTGTCAAATATGTACCTCTTCAGTGATAACGAAGATGAAGACAGACAACAAAGAAGGGATAGGGTATAAAGAGAACAGACTCCCTAGAGCAGTGGTTTTCAACCTTCCTAATGCCATGACCCTTTAATACAGTCCCTCATGTTGTGGTGACCCCCAACCATAAAATTATTTTCGGTGTTACATCATAACTGTAATTTTGCTACTGTTATGAATCGTAATGTAAATATCTGATATGCAGGATGTATTTAGGCGACCCCTGTGAAAGGGTCGTTCGACTGCCAAAGGGGTCACGACCCACAGGTTGAGAATCGCTGCCCTAGAGGGAAACTAGAGGTTCCCTTCCCACTCCCACACATAGATACAACAGAGAGAGAACCACATGGACAGAGAAAAAGAGAGGCAAGTGGAGAATCATAGGGCCAGCGAGAAAAAAATGACACAAATGCATTGTAGGAATGGACAGACGGGAGGACTGGGGTGGAGAGGTACCTTGGGTAATGCAGGATGGAAGGAGGGTAGAAATGGGATACTGCAGAGGGGGAAGGAAAAGGCAATAAATTCTAGTCTGTAACAACTACCCTTCAAAAAGTTTCTTCAATTTAATTATATTCTTTGCCTTACAGTTTTGATTTACTTCCTCTAGAGCTCTAGATATTGGTAAAAATTGTTTTAAGTTTCCATCATCTTCTCTAACATTTCATACAATACTTAAATCCTGATAATTTATGTTAAAAGAGAAGACAGATTATCTAAAGAAAAATCACTTATATTTGCCTTTGGGATACAATTAATCAGGTAACTAAAAACATACACATTAAGTCCACGAATCTGCCCCCTGAACTCTCTCGTCTCCTGGCAGCCTAAAATGAAAAACAAAGAAGACTAAAATAGGCAACAGAAATTAACCACCAAGAGCTGCTCTGTCTGAAAATTCTACCTTCAAACACCTAAGACTTGGGGAAGCCATGTGGGAGAATTTCTGGCTATAAGGGACAATAAAATCACCCAAGAAGCTGAGGAATCTCCAAATCTTGAGACTTTTCAAAAACAATAGCGATACAATCATCTACTCTGGATTGGCTTTGCTTATTTTTACTCTTTGCTATCATTTTCCCCACAGGAAAACAGACAATCTAGAGAACTATAGATTCTTCCATTTCGTTGTTTAAATAATACAAGTTCTTTTAAACCTATGCTCAGAAATTTCTATATTTCAACGAACTTCATTCTTCTTTTTATCTAAACTTTAAAGTCAAACTGAGTATTGAGATGAAGAAATTAATATTACTGAATATGAGGAAATTATATCAGTTACCAGCACTATCTAATAGCAGAATCAAAATTAGAACTTTCGTTCAGGAAATAGTTGCTTAAATAGGGTAGTCTTTATTATTTTCTTTTTTAAGTTTAAGAACATAAAATTAAATATCTGAACTTTTATTTTTAGTGTACTAGGTAAAAATGAATTTACTAAAAATAAGCAGAAGCTCATGAAAGATCCTGAACAATAATTACTCATTAACAAATTGGGTTACAAATTACAAACAAATATAAGTATATAAGCAAAAACAGTTGAGTAAGATAGCAAAGCAAAATCTTACCCTCAAATATGATATGAAAATGGTAAACTGTCATTCACGTGACTGCAATTCAATAAGGTATAAAAGCTTCATGATTTTTCTCTGGATGAAACTGAAACCAGTTTGATTGAGAGGAAAAAAATCCAGCTCCAAATCTGTAGCCAGAATATGTGGGTCCTAGTTATGGTTTGACCACTTATTAGTTTCATTATATATCATTGAACAACCCATTTCAGGTCTCCAATCCAAGCTTTTTTATTAAATGAGTGCGTCTGACTAGGATAACATTTCTCAAAGTTTAGTTGGTGATCCATTAAAAAAATATTTTTGATTTTTTAATCCAGTATATACATACCAATTTGAAATAAAAGGTTTATGAATACTTATGTGCAATATGATATGCTTTAATATTTCCTATTTTATTCTAGTTTTTAAAAAATTACCAGTGGCTAAAATTAAAAGACATATAATAACAATAGCAAGGATGTAGAGAAATGGAACCTTCACACATTGCTGGTGAGAATGTAAAACACTGCAGATACTGTGGAAGATATGGCAGTTCTTCAATAAGGTAAACACAGAATTACTCTATGATCCAGCAATTCCACTCCTAAGTATATATCCAAAAGAATTAAAAACAGGTATTCAAAAAAAATTTATACACAAGTATTCATAACAGTACTATTCACAAGAACCAAAAGGTGGAAACAACCCAAATGTTCCATCAATAGATGAATGAATAAACAAAAAGTGGTTTGTCCATGCTATAACAAAGAATAAAGTGCTGGTTCATGCTACAATTCAGATGAACCTTGAAAACATAATGCTATGTGAAAAAAAGCCAATCACAAAAGGTCACATACAGTGTGATTCAGTTATATGAAATGTCTCACATAAAGAAATCTATAGACAGAAGGTAGATTAGGGTTGTAAGGGTTAGGGAGGGGAGACTATAAAGTAATTACTAGTGGATATAGTTTACTTTTGGGGGTAATGAAATCACTCTGGAATTATATAGTGATTATAGGTGTACAATCTTGGGAATATATTAGAAACTTATGATAAATTGTACATTTTACTTATTTTTTAAAGTATTTTTAATTTTATTTTTTGTAATCCTAACCTGAGGATATTTTTCCAGTGATTTTTAGAGAGAGTAGGAGAGAGAGGGAAAGAGGGAGAAATATCGACGTGACAGAAACACATTGATGGTTTGCCTCCTGCGCTCCTCAACCAGAGCCTGGGCCAGGGAGGAGCCTGCAACCGAGGTATATGCGCTTGACTGCAATCGAAACCTGGGACACTTTGATCTGTAGGCCGACACTGTATCAACTGAGCCAAACTGGCTAGGACTATTTAGTTGTGTTTTATTTTTTAAAATATATTTTTATTGATTTCAGAGAGGAAGGGAGAGAAAGAGATAGAAACATCAATGATGAGAGAGAATCACTGATTGGCTGCCTCCTGAACACCATGTCCCCCACTGGCAATTGAGCCCACAACCTGGGCATGTGCTCTTGACTGGAATTGAACTCAGGACCCATTCAGTCTGCAGGCCAATGCTCAATCCACTGAGCCAAACAAGTTAAGGCTGGCAGAGTGAAACTTTTATGTATTGTGTCAACGGCTAAATGGTGTAGCAGTTAATCATTTTCAGTAGAATTTTGCAAATTATGCATATTTAACAACCAAACATTACATGACTATATCCACATTCTAGTGAATTTAAAAAATTTTTGATTTTAAGTTAGCTCTAATTATAGCAATCCTAATAAATCAGAAAATTTTCAAATGGTCCTAGAATTTTAAACATTAAACCTAATACCGATAGGTGTAATTATTTCACTTCCAGAAAAAACTCCCTCAAAGAATGGAAGTGTGGAAATATCTACAGCAGTTGAACATACACTTAATGGCAAGAATAACTTCTCAGAAGTAGGCTGACTTCAAGGTTTATTGGCACTGGAATTTTTTTGTTGGCTTTAAATAAACTTTATTTTAAACGCCATTCTCTCTCTCTCTCAAAATATATTTTATTGATTTTTTACGGAGAGGAAGGGAGAGGACAGAGAGTTAGAAACATCAATGAGAGAGAAGCACTGATCAGCTGCCTCCTATACACCCCCCACTAGGGATGTGCCTGCAACCAAGAACATGCCCTTGACTGGAATTGAACCTGGGACCCTTCGGTCCCCAGGTTGACACTATCTATTGAGCCAAACCGGCTAGGGCTACAAGCCATTCTTTTAAAAAGTTCATTATAATCCAGCAATATTCCAGAATACACCATGGACAATTAAAAGTCAAATATTGTCAGAAATAAACATGAAAGATATTTAATTTTACAATGTCAAATACAGAGAAGTATTCTCTTAAAAAAAATCCTCACCTGACAATATGTTTATCGATTTTAGAGAGAGGGAAGGAGAGAGAGAATGAGAAACATTGATCCGTTACCTCCTATATGCACCCCGATCAGGGATTAAACCCACAACCTTTCAATGTACAGGACAACGTTCCAACCAACTGCACTACCCAGCCAAAGCCAGAAGTACTCTTGACTTAACAATTTGAATATTCAGAGCTATCTGACAAAAATAATATGTAGACACTAATCAATAGTGAAATATGCTATTATTATAAATATTTTATTCATAATTTTCTTGCCCTTGGTGTGTCTTTTTAAAATGCTTCCTCACATTAATAACATGTTTTCTTGGTATAAATTAGAAAGCCCCTAATCACCAATTGTAGGAGTCAATTTATTAGCCACAAAACAAACAGCTTATGAGTCTGAGTAGGTGGCTGAGTGTGCCTTTCCCAAGTTTTTTTCAAATATGCAACAATCATATAGTCTACAGTGTCTGAGTTTATTCTCTTTAAATATTGTGTCTACTGTATTTACTTGTCCACAACTGTGGTCCATAATTACTTATTTGTGACTACAAAAACCGAAATAGTGAAATCTACAATCTAGACATGTGAAAATGATCCTACTCAGCTCATCCCACTCTAACCTGCATTCTATTTTTTTCTCAGGATTTCTTTCACGAGGTACTTTGCTTATAAAAGAGAGTTAGACAATGATATTTTATTTGTGGCAAAGCAAGTTTTAAAGCTCATGTCAATTTTAAGGAAAGCTTCCCTAATATATGAAACTTTTTATAATTTATAATATTATTTATTTGAAATTAGTTCAAAATTTCTCAAATATATCAACATTTTTTATACTTGATAATACTAATATTAATTACTCATTTGGAATTAAGTTCCCACATCACTAATTTTCAATAAGGTTCTGAGTGCTTTTAAACAAGAAAATTCAGTTCATTCTTTCTGAATATTTTGTATCAATTCCATTCCTGAACTTAAAAAAAACAAAACACCACGTTGGTGATTTGTGCATTTACTTAACAAATTTAACAGAGTTTACTCTGTAACAGATACTATCCTAAGTGTGTGAGCAAATTATTCCCACTTAGTCTGAAAATTCAAGGCAAACTTACACTCACTAGGATGGCTATGATCAGTGAATTATTGATGGGAATGTAAACTGGTGCATCTGCTTTGTAAAACAAAAAGGTGATTCCTCTATCCCTGCATTTTTATTACTACACAGTACCAAATTTACAAAAACTTTCATTAAAAAACACCACCCAAACAATTAAAGTACCTAAACTTTCCAATCACATTTTCAGTTCTTAAAAGAATTATTTTCTCTACTCACAGATAAATGATGTATCATCTTGAAACCGAAGGCTCCCTCTGAAAGAAATAAATCAGCTGCCCCATTCTTGCCTCATTTAAAACAAAGTTGCTGTTTCTTGCCGTGAAAAAGGCTGAGAGAAGCCTGGCATGTGTGTATTAATCAAAATACTGGCAGGGAGACACATACAACCTTAAGGGAGTTCTTCTGTTGTCATATGATGTGTTAGCAAATTATGAACAGGAAAAAAAATGTTTGGTACTAAGCTATTAAACTTCATTTTAAAATGAAAACTTAAAACTGAATCTATCCAAACACCAAAGCTTTGATTGACAAGAACAACTTGATAACTTACGCTAACTTTTCATGTTTCCTATAATTAACGCATCTGTGTTGAGGGTATTAACATTAAATCTATCACTTATTTCTCAACATATTAAATATTCTCCTATTCAAAAAATCAATTATAGATACCTGGTGCTACATTTCAAATTACTCTAAAATAAAGTATATAAAATACCCTTAAAGTACAAGGACTGCCCAAAGGTATTTTTACAAACTAATATGGATTGCAAGTTGGAAGTAAATATACATGTCCTTTTTTAAAATATATTTTTTATTGGTTTTAGAAAGGAAGGAAGAGGGGAGACAGACATAAAAACATCAATGATGAGAATCCCTGATTGGCTGCCTCCTACACTAGGGATCGAGCCCACAACCCAGGCATGTGAATCTGACAGGGAATTGAACCTTGACCTCCTGGTTCATAGGTTGACACTATGCCACACTGGCTGGACTAGCTGTCCTTTAATCTACACTTGTAAATTAGCAATGCAACATACAAACAGAAAGAGGAATGGTCTCCAGTTCTTTATGCTTGGGCAAATCTATATATACATAAAACCCTAATATGCAAATAGACCGAATGGCTAAGCAACCAAACCGGTTGCTATGACGTGCGCTGACCACCAGTGGGCATGCACGGAACATGGCAGGCGCTGGCAGCAGGCAGCAGAGTGCAGAACATGATGGGCGTCAGCTGCAGTGGGATGGTGTAGCAGGTGAGCGGGGGCACCAGACCAATGCGGGGCTGCCAGTCACTGTCATCGGGGCAAGCTTCTGGTTGTTACTGAAAATTCTTTGCATCCTGCCAGGTGCTAGCACCTGCTGCCAGCACCAGCCCTGCTCGCACCCACAGCCGGCACCAGAGCTGCTGCTCATACCCGCTGCCTGCGCCCAGTACCAGTCCCAGTACCGCTCAGTGCCGTCAGTGGGTGCAAGTGGTGGCTGCCAGCCCCGATCACTCCTGAGGGCTCTCCACCTCCTCCTGCTCCTGAAGGGCAATTGGGGCAGCAGCCGCCACTTGCATCCACTGACAGTGCCAGCCCCAATTACTCTGTGCTGGCAGTGAATGCAAGCGGGGCCGGAGCTGTCAGTGCATGGGAGCAGCAGGAGTGGGGCTGCCAACAGACAGGGGACAGGGGGGGCTGTGGCGGGAGAGGTTGGGTTGGTGTGCGGAGGACGGGCTGAGACCCACCCCTGTGCCCACTGCAGCCTCACCGCCCACAGTTCCTTTCAAGGTGCACAAATTTGTGCACTGGGCCCCTAGTAAATAAATAAATAAATTCCCTATGTGAATCTGGCTTAAGCTGTATTTGTTTCTTTACTGATATGACACGGATATTATTTGATGGGACATTTATGACTGATCTAAGTAAAGCAAAATGAAAAACATTAATCTTAAAGCAATTTAAACAGAAAAACAAAAGAATCCTCCTGGCTTAGGTTGCATATACTAAAATATAAACTTTTTCCAAGTCATAGAGAATATAGACAAAATATTTTAATTAAAAAAAAAAAGGGTGGTAGGAGGTGAAAGCCAGTAAAAGGCAATTGGGAATGAAACTCTAACAAAACTCTCAGGAAAAAAAGAGCATAAAAAATCTGTAATCTTTTTGCTTTCACTATAATATCTGAAGGCATTTAGCAGATTTCACTATCACTGAATACGCCAGTGATTTCTTAAAAAACTAGAAAAGCACATTTCTTTTTGTCAAGAAATGTAGATCCTTAATGAATTTACAGCAAAGAAGCAGACAATGTGATGTAATGGAAACTGCCTGCGATTTAGAACATAGAGACTTGGTGAGGAGCAAATCTGGTACACAAGGTATCTTTGCGCAAACTAGAGAAAGGCATTCCACTCTTGGTAGCCAGGTCTCTGGTCCAGTAAGTGAAGAACAGGTACGGTGTCAAGTCTTCATTCAAACCCTTTGCTCTGGCAATATCCAGGTCAGAAAAATTCATCCCTTATTAGCTTGGGGTCTTAAACAGGTGATTTAATAGAGATTCAATTTCTTTATCTCTAAAATGGGAATTACAGAGCCCTGTTAACAGGATTATTATGGATATTACACAGAATGAATGGTGTTTGCTGGAGCATCTAAGAGGAAACAAATTAACGTATACTCCTAACACTAATTTGGTGATCATTCATGAGTGTGCATGCGTGAGCAGGAAAAAAAAGGCAGTAAAAGATCAATAATCAAATATTCTAAGTTTGGAAATTTACATTTGACATAAATCTCTATTGTAAATTCATAATGCCCATTAGCATTCTAAGGACTCTAAGAAGTCCTGTAATAAGAAGCTGTTTAACTTATTTAACTGTTATCAAATTTATTTGATTACAGAACAGTTTTTAGTTTATATCAAAATCTCACACATTGGTTTTTTGTTGTGTTCCCCCCCCCCCCACACATACACACAACACAGAATGGAATTGGGAATAGTATAGGGAACTTTGAGTCATGTTATACACACACACACACACACACTAGAGGCCTGTTGCAGGAAGATTCCTGCAAGAATAGGACTTCCTGCGGCTAGAGCAAAGCAGAGAAGGGAGCAAAGCCCTTCTCTGCTGCCTTGGCTCCTATGTCCGCTGCCTCAACTCCCTCCCTTCTCCACTGCTTTGCTCCCTGCCTGCATATGCAAATTAGCCACAGTCTTTGTTAGGTTAATTTGCATACTCTTCCTGATTGGCTGTTGGGCGTAGCAGAGTGACACCAATTTGCATGTTTCTCTTTTATTAATGTAGATATATATATATCTAATATAATAAAAGAGAAACATGCAAATTGACTGTTACCACCAGCCAATGAGAGCAGCTGTATGCAAATTGACCCAGCCAAGATGGAGGCTGGCAGGATGGCTCTGCACTGGGAGCCTCCCGGCCGGCCAGCATAGCTGTGCCAGGTGTGTCAGCTCAGTGGGGGGGCGGGGGGGGTGTCTGGCCTGGGGCCTCCTCAGGGCGTCCAGGAGCAGCTGTCCTGGGTCTGCTGCCTAGCTCCGCCCCCGGGAGCCTCCGAGGGGTATCCAAGAGCGCCTGTCCCAGGTCCACTGCATGGCTCCACCCCCTGGGGGCCTCTCCGGGGCATGCAGGAGCACGGGGCCTCTGCAGGGTGTGCAGGAGCAGCCGTCCAGGGTCCACTACCTTCATCCGCCCCCCAGGGGCCTCCACAGGGCGTGCGGGAGCGTCTGCTGCACAGTGCGGAGAATCCAAAGCCAGCTCACTGCCCAGCTCCACCCCGGGTGTGTTTGCTCAGTAGCAGGGCCCCACCGAGAGATTCTGCACCAGCGTCCGCCCCTGGCTCGCCACCCAACTCTGCGCCAGGTGTGTCCCCTCAGCGGTGTGGGCCCACCAGGCGTGTGCAATCGTGGGCCCTCCGGTGGGAAACGTCCAGGCCTGCACTCACCAGCCTTCCCACCCCCAGTGCACGAACCCTGAAGGGGCTGTGGGCAGCCTAAAAATGGCTCTCAGCCCCTCACCCAGGCTGGCCAGGCATGCCAGCAGGTGGACATCCCCCCCCCCCGAGGTGTCCCAGACTGCAAGAGGGCACAGGCCGGGCTGAGGGACCCCCACCCCCCGAGTGCACAAATTTTTGTGCACCGGGCCCCTAGTACATATATAAAAATCAAATAGATTTTAAGCTACAGATATTAATTTTATTACTATTTTATAAACCTTAATGAAATCAGAAATTCAAAATCTGAAAACTGCTTTTAAGTAAATTTGATATAAAAGTCAAAAGGTGAATTTCAAGGCATTTTTAACTGTTAAGCCACATGTAAATTTTTTTAATTTAAAAATTATATCTAAAAACCATGTTGTTGAAACTGGAGTATTTAAGCCATATATTTTAAACTCTACTTGGCTAATAGTAAACAATAATGGTTATATGACCTTACCAAGAAAAGAAGTGTCTTAGATTATTTCAAAATGCTATTATTTACATCCTCTTATACCCTTCTTTCTTTCTATACACATTTATGTTAAGGTAAGAGAAACAAAAGCAAAACATCTTCTATTATTCTGTTTTTACTTACCTAATATTTTCACAGCATAATGAGGACTTTCTAAGACAATTCCTTCCTCTGTATCAAATATAGGGTTATCTATTCCAGTCTTTGGAGGCATTTGGGCTAGTTTCTTAAGTCTCACGGAAGAATTAAGGTCAAGTTCTTGTTTTTTCCCTTCTTCCTCTCGCCTACGCCTCATGTCCTCCTGTTGCTGCCGAATACGCTCCAACTGTGCACTTCGACGTACAGGCATCATCCTGGTGCCCAAATCTCCAGGGCAGTCAACAGCCATCTCTCGGTGCTTCTGATGTTCCTCTGGTGATGCAAGATCAACATTTTTTACTTCGCCGTCTGATTCCTCAGTAACATGCCCATTCATATGGGATGTTGTCATGGTTATCTAGAAAAACCTGTACCACTTTTTATAAATCAATTTTTCCTATAAAGCCAATTTCTTGATTCTGTAGTATGAAATCCATGTTACTTCAAAAAAACACACCACAAAAGACTTCTCACATCACATAATAATGCTATGAAAATGTATCCATGAAGGAAATCTAAGGGGAAAGACGAAGGGAAAAAAGTATAAGATTTACAATATAAAAGACTTTAAATAGACCACTTCTAATCCCTCGCAATATAGAAAATACCCCACAAGTCTATATTAGATTAAATACTTTCCTTTCATTTTGTAGATGCTGCTGAGAAAATCAAGGTATTCCTCCTATGACACCAAAAAAAAGTCCCTTCCCAAGAATTTGAAGCATACTGTTATTTTATAGCTGATAAAAATGATATATTGGAAGGTTTAACAAAATGGGAAAGTAAGAACATTTGGGGTACTAGTTTAGTAGAGAATAAGTTGCTTAAGGTATAAGGATGTTTTAACCATCTTTGTAAAGTTGTCTCAACACAGTACTTTACACTCAATTAGCATGCACGAGATTTAAAAAACTTCCTAGTTAACTGCTAAAGAAACTGGAATACAGCATGTCATATTGGTGGTCCACTTGAGGTAAAGGTAGTATTCTGGGGGACAACTGACTTTTAGGAGTTTATAAGATGAAGATACCCAATGAAAAAGAAACTTTAATGAGCAGCTAAGGCATCTATAGAATAAAACCACAATGAGTGAGAAAAAGACTGGTGGATATCAGTGTTTACAAGTGGTCACATTAACACAAGAATTAGGGTTCTTTATGAAAATTCATTAGGAGAAAATGGTACTGTTACCATTCAAAAAAAAATTAAAGCCATATTATACAGAAAATAAAAACATGTTGGACTCAGAGGCCAAAAAACTGAATTTTAATTCTGGCTCTGACACTTCCGCTAGCTATGTTATCTAAGACTACTCAGTTTCTCCAGAACCTCAGAGTCCTTTGGAATATTTATTCACAGAATTTTTCTGAGTTTTAAATTAGATATTATAGCAAGTTTTAAAACTAAAAAATATATATTTACATTAATTCTCAGTATTAATTTGATTCTTTTATTTTAAAACTCTTTCAACATATTTTAGACAAGAAAATTATTTTACTGGGTGACACTGGCTTTTTATCAAGCCATTTCTTGGGCATAAAAAGGCAGATTGTTTATATATGTGAAAACCCACACATTAAATCTAATTAGTTTTCTTTTGCTCAAGACTTTAAAAATATTTACAATAATAAACCTCTGCCTCCTGGAGCTGAGCAGCATTTCAGTAAATAGGTTTGGTAGAGCACATGCCTACTAAGCAAAAGCTGTTTTCAGACAACATTCCTAACGCCAGTCAATCTTCTCTCAAACATCTTGTCACAGAATACTTAACATAAACCCACCTAAAATATCAGGAAAACCATTAGACCAACAATCAGGAAAATAGAGGCAAACTACATGAGCTAGTAGAATTACATTTCACAAGAATTTCAAGAGACTTTTCTGTCTTCTATCTAAATCTTAGCTTCTTTCTTTATATATAGCCATGTGATTTACACATAAATACCTTATTTATCATTAGATTGCCTTCTTTTTCATTAAAGTAACGGCTGTAAGAATTACAATAGACAATTCTTAAGTTATTTTAATTTATGCAAATTCAGCTTATTTGATGTTTTCATTACAAAGTAAGCAGAAATTTGTGTAGGAGTTGCTGTAGTACTATGCTTAATTTTAATTTAAAAAACCTAGGTGTGTACATATCTCCAGAAACTTAAAATTCTTTCTCAATTTACAATATTTACTGAATATTAAAAATCAAATTTAATAATAATGTATTTTTTTATTTTATATTCTAGTCTATGAAAATTATGATCTGAAATTATAACTGTCAGCTTAAAAACTGTAAGCTATATCCATATGCACTATATTAGATCATGTAAGAAAAAAAGACGGCCAGGTAATCTGGGTAAGAGTTCTCATGCTTGCACTATTATTATGCTTATCTATCTGGATCTAGTCTTCGACTCTCAGAAAAATTTCTGCAACCTGTTATTAATACACTTAAAATTCCGTTTTGGTTATCTCTCTTGGAGTGTTCATAGTCTACTGGGATAGACAACAAAGAAAATGAATGATTATTCTTCCCCAATTGGTTTCCCCCCATTAGATTTTA